>JAWQUT010000483.1:489462-491962 GCA_033807755.1 Ellobium chinense
GAGAGAGAGAGAGAGAGAGAGAGAGAGAGAGAGAGAGAGAGAGAGAGAGAGAGAAAGAGTGTGTGTGGAAGACAGACAAAAATGAGAGTAAGATGTGACTATGCACCAAAAGAAATCACAGATATTGGTGATAGCAGTGCTAAAATAAAGATCTTACTCAGTTTTCGGAGCACGAGCACACACACCACAGTTCCTCCCATGACAGCCACAGCGACAATCACTATGACAATGATAGCTGCCAAGGCTCCTGTGGAAATTTCCCCTGATGACTGACTGGAGGTAGAATCTGTGGTCTGAATCGTGGAGTGTTCAGGAGGTGACCTTTGTGTATTCTCATCTCTTGGTTCATCTGTGACGGGAGTATTGTGGGCTGGAGGTAAACAAAAGGATGAAATTCATGTCGACTACGTTGAAAAACATTTGGTACCGTCCGCAGTGAAGTATGGTGTATGTTTCGTAGTGCCAAGTTCAATGTACGTATCATTATAATAAGCCAGCCCATCCATCTGCTTTCTCTACTGCCCAACGGGGAGATAGAAGAAGACTTTCATGTGAAATGTCATTCTTGATTTTTAGTTTGAACTTGAAATGATTCAGTTAAAATAATTTGAAGAATATTTACGTGGGATGATCTAAGAGTTAAATTTTGTCCCTGTAGGATCTTTAAAGCAATATTCTTCATGAACTCATATTCGTCGATGGTTTTATCTTAATTTTTATCCATACGTTTCTTTATTTAATGTCGTCTCTCGCTGTTCAGTTTTTGGAAAGAAAGCGTCGCCCTCCGCTTTGGTGAACAGAACTAACGAAGTTAATATCTCACTGACGATACCTTTCAGTGATTCCTAAACATGTATGTAACAGGTATGAAATCCTTATATCAGGAAATGAGGTATTACGAAATAATGTGCATGTTTCACCTCGAAATGTGGTGCTCTAATTCCCAACCATTGGGAAACGTAAATTCCTCAAGGAAAACGTTCAAGCTGAGTTATCACGGACAAGGAAACCAAATGACCGACTGACAGACTGACCAGCATAAATTGTATTGGTCAAACATTTATATGTAAAAGAGGATCACGAATAAAACATAAGTAGATAACTGAGAGCAAATACCTTATTTATGTGTTGATATAATTATGAAGTCTGCATTCTTAATCAAGATTTAGCAGTTACTATAGTAACAATAATATATGAGCATTTACAGGCAGAGAATGGCATTCCGTTTGAAATGAATTCTAAACTAGTCTAGGTCTAAAGTGGTTGGCAAAATGTGTGGACATAAGGAAATGTTTGTAACAATGATAAGTCAGTCTGTTCCTGTACTAAGTAAGATAATGTTATAATGCAGCTCTTACTATGTGGATCAGTTTTCCTAAATTTAAAAGTGACGATCCCAAAAAGCAGGTTCTCGGATGTTGTAGATTTCTACGATTACGTGTAATGAGGATCTTGACCAGCTAACTTCATGATTAAATAATTGTACTTAATGTCTTCTAATGCCACTGAAGACAAGTCTTTGTACAGACATCCCAGCCCGAGCAATGACAAACATGGAGAAAGTGATATTCTTATATAGTTCAGCATAGATTTTTGTGCTGATTTTCATCACGACATAGTTGTAAGAGAGCTGGGAAGACATTGTGAAAAGGCGAGGTAGATATCTTGATAAAAGCCGATAAAATATACTTTCTGTGTACATCTTGTCTAGTAAGGCACTGGGAATTGTAGAAAGAGACTGAACAGACTTCAATATCTGTGTATCAACAAACGACGGAACTTGGCGTTCTAATCAATATATTATTGTGTAATGTTATCAAGAGCCAGTTGTGTAATATATAATGAAAAAAAAAGTTAGAAAAACAATGCTACCAAAAAGGAAGAAATACCAGTGAGATTTGTTTAAAAAGTAACAGGGTAGAAACTTTTATATAGAAGACTGTGAAGAAAGCAAACCTCTCGTGTACTGGTTTCTTTGAATTTGTAGAAGTAAGCTTATGTGTAAATACGAATCTGCATTATATTACGAATTTCATCATCGCTGCTACAATGCCAAACAGTGATGTAAGAACCAACTCGCTCTGAAGGATATGAGGAATAAACATACCTATGGGAAAGTCAAACGAAAGTAAACGTCTGTCATGAAGTTAGTAATGGCAAACAAAATAAAAGACTGAGGACGCCATTCAATAAATATTTTAGGGCAAGCTGCAATTTGTAACGACAAGAAAACATCATATATTCACTTAAAACTACCTTTTTCCTTCAGCTGTATCTTGTACGAGAGTCTCTCATTTAGATCGTAGAAATTAAACGTGACTGTTCCATAGTCACCTCTCTGTATGCTGTACATTGTAATATTTTCAGTGTGGTACAACTCGTTTCCTTCCCCAGGTATTCTGTAGATACTATATCTGTGTTTAGGTAATATTATCTTCGTCATCCCGTCAACTTCCACAGAAACGTTCATTAGAGAGAAATTCTCCCGGGCAATGACACA
>JAWQUT010000483.1:496962-501962 GCA_033807755.1 Ellobium chinense
TTGACAAAGATATCTTGCAACTATTGTGTTGAAGGATGGTTTTAAACAGAGTTCAAGAATCAGGTGATCGGACTATCTCATTAAGTATATTGTATTACAAAATTCGTAACGTGTCAAAGAGCCAGTGATATCTTTTCTCTGATTAGTACTTTAAAACCCAGTTCTTTCTTAGCAATCTCTAATTCTTCGAACAAAATAATAGTCTTCATTTAACCTTTACTGAGCTTTTGTTTGCCTGAATTGAGTACGGATTCCTTGATATTTCTTGAACAAAATAAAAAAGTAAGGAAATAATCATTAGATCATCACTAAGAGGGTAACAAGTCTACGGCGGCCTTTGCCTAACTTTGATAAATATATTTGTCCGTTAGTCTCGATGACAGCCATGACCTTTAACTTTGGACCGTTAGCATTTCTGATGAGCGGTAAATATCTGATCAACCTTCTAATGACACGGAAGAACCCCTCGCATACCGAGCATGACTGTGCAGAAAGAAATAAGCAGATACAAAAACATTATAATTTACCTCAGCCACTCTGCTAGTTCAAAGCTAATAAATGTTATTAAAATTTATTCAGTATTTCACCATTCGATCAGCGACTTGGGTGTAACCAGGAAGAAGAAAATGAAAGCTTCATCTGTTTTGTCCATGCTCAGCGCTCCCTTTGTTCGGTGGGCTAAAACTCAGCATGCAGACTGCGGCAACAATTAAAATCTTACTGACAGCGTGTGATTCATTGCCTTAACTCTTGCATTATCAGGTACATTTCGTCACGGGTTTTCATTTTCCTCCCTTATCTCATTCTTTAGTTGACTATTTTAGTGGCATTGAAAACTGAAAATTGGCATGATGTGTGTACAGGAGCATGAGCACAAAGGCCTGGGCTCCGTCAGATGGCGAGCACAGAATCTGATACTCAATCTCCCCAGAATATCAGGGGCTATTCTAAGTGACAAAACAGAGTTGAATCTGCACACGGCATGCTATCTCTTCCGTCAATCAGCGGGCATAAATTTGGAGTGTTTGTCGGCTTCTTGACTTTCTTTAGGAAGTTTACCGATCTTCCGGGATTTGACACCCCCCACCCCCTTCCCCCTTCTTCCCAAACCATGAGCATGGACCCTTGGAAAATTCCACAGTCATGCCGTCCAATCACGTACAAATCTAATTTTTTTTTTTTATACAGCACTGAAGCTACTTGGCAGAGCACGGCATTAGCTGATCGTTTGACTTCCTCCTAGCTCTTTGTCTCTCTCGCGTTATCAGTGAAACCAGTAGATTACTATCAGTTATCTCGAGCCATGGCTTGTAAAGATCGTAAATCTGCCATATTAATATTATTCGTAGAGCAAGGAGTCAATTTAGTTTACAGCACTGTTTTTTGCTTTTCTCCTGCAAGTCTGCTATTTACTGTTAACGGGAGTGACGATGTGATTATTGAGAATTTTTTTGTTACCACGAACACACAGGAGAAGACAAATGCTATTTCATGTTATAACATTTTGCTTTAGGAAGCCATGCATAATTTCTAAACAATCTGTCCTTAAGGAGACTATTAAGAACATATTAGACGGACATTTCTTGCGACACCCGTGCAGCCAATGCATTGTTACTAAGCCAGTTGGTTATTTAACTACTGCTACTCGTTGTCGTCATATTCTACTAGTATCACTTTCAACATATTACATGATATATCTAAATCTAGAGCTCATGATCTCTCCCCCCTCCCCCCATTCATTAAAAAAAAAAACCACCTTGTGTCTCACTCCTACCCCTCCGGCCCTCACGCTTGACTGAACATGACAAGCCATGCCTTCCGCCAATGAACGTTCGTAAATCCAAGGGTATGTCAGATCAGCTTCTATACTTTGATTACAAAATCTGCCAAACTTCCGCGGTTCTATTCTTGCCCCTAACCATCAACACTGGCCCATAATAGAGTCAACAATCTGATACGGAAAAAAAAAATTAACTGAACTCAAAGATCGCAAAAAAAAAAAAAACCCAACAAAACACCGCTGCAAAACTTGGGTTGTTTTTTAGTAAAACCAATAACCATCCTCATGCCTAGTTAGGAACACAGTTTTTTCACCTCAGTGATATGAATTCCTGTGTCCCCAAATTCTTCAAAACATGGACATGTCTCCTTGAACATCTCTGAACAGCTCATTTTAGAATTGTATTGCTGCTACTGCACAATGTTTACAAAATATTTTTTTATCATGAAAAATTTGCCCAGTGACTTTTTCTTGTTCCTTTCAATGCCACAAACATGTAAGGAGAGATACACGTACACCCACAACTAACAAGAATCCCCGACGACAAGTTAATTTGTAATTTTGATCTTGGCCTCTAATGGGTAATGTAATTGAGTTTTACAAAGGGTTGATAAGGATGAACCTTTTTTACACAGTCAAAGACCGTACTTCGAGAAACTTTGAAAATTCATGTTTCATTATCTTTATATTTACGCGATTGCATAAATAATTAAAGAAAATACCATTTTTCCCAGTTTTGAGAGATCGTCATGGACATGTGACCTTGCTTCGGTTTAGAAATTATGTCATCTACAAGGCGCCAAATGCATATGGACGAATAGGTTTGATGTGAATCACTAATGAGTTCTTATACTTTATTTTTGTTGTCCTTAACAACCCCACTAATTTTACAAAACATGTGTAACGGTGCATTTTCAAAACGTGAAGGAACCATTTCGTTCCCTAGATAAATACCCTACCAATGGGTAAAGGATATAAATAGTCAATGCATTTTCAACCGACCTCAGCGGCAGAGTCAAAATCTGTTACTCATTGTATGTGATTTGGCCAAGAGAAGAATGGGAAATAACAAATTGTGCATATTTTCCCCTCAACCAAACAAGCCTTGCAAAGTCCGCTGCATGCTGTGTTTGTTGTGCCACTCTGACCACATTCAGAGGCTAGATGTTTCAAACGTAAAATAAACTCTGTCTCTATATAAATTCAAAAGCATTATAAAAGTATTAAGGAAATTAGAAATTATGCTTTGAACCGTTAGTGCATACTAAAGTCTGTTAACAAATACAAACTGGACACGGGCCTTGTTTGTATGATAAAAGTTTATAACATATTTTCAGATGCCTTATAATTTGCATAAAATGCCATACCCTTATTTCCTACATTACCTCCATGCTCTTCATGTAAGAACAGTATATAATTTATCAATCCATCACATTTCTTCCAGATTATTCGCCTCTCGTCGCTGGGATGGAGAAAATCTAAACTGCTTCTTGTAAGACTGAATAGATGTCATCACAGTATACCCATGATTCTTTATTGTGTGACTTGTTGAACTGGCGTATTAAGTCTGCAAATTTCGTCACATTGTCCTGAAAGGCTCATTACATTATTCTTATTCTATTAAAATGTTTAGGTTCATTATTATCGTTGGTATCAAATGCATCTTCCATCCAAATTCTTTGAAAGCAATCCTCCTTGAAATGTTTTAACGATTTTTCATTATGTTTGAGGCACACTGATATTGAAAATCTCTAAGAATTATAAAGCATGAGTCTATACTATTGTAGGGGCAAATGACATTGCTACATGCCTTTCTCTATTCCTCCAATAATTTTTTTATGTGTAGTCTTCAGATTTTATGCATCGCTAAATAATGATTTTCTTTGGGAAACCTTGGCATAATATATGTCAAAACCAAAAATAAACTTACAGACTGTTGATTTTAATTAATAGCTTCAGATTTCCATCTGTTAGCGACTGTTAAATTAACGTTTTACTTGCAGTGAAGTTTGGTGCCAGCTGGGCTCTGAAAAACGTTTTCCTATCTGTTTTGCCTCTCTGTATTTTTTTAGTATGTCTCATGAAAAAAGATGGTTGTTCGGAAGAGTTAAGTTAGTTCTTGACGTGGTTCTTTCATTAAAATTTTGCATGTCGGATGATACTGAGTAGCTTTAATAGAGTTTGAAAAATCAGTTCTATCTGACACGGTTGGGTAGGTCATCATTATACTGACTACAAACTGGGTATATACAGTATTGTCAAGTCCTTCTAACTGAAATTGCACAGGGTTTACAGTGAGTGGGTCAGTTTTCTCCAACATGTCTGAGTAAGTCATCATACTACTGACTACATATTATATAACGTCAAGTCTTTAATTGAAATTATATAGGGTTTACAGTGAATGACAGTCACACACAAGCTGTGATGGGCAGAGCACATTCTGTTTTTAATAAGATAACTGGAAGTGTTCGACACAGTTCTGGTATGTAACACTATTAAGTACAAGCAGACACTTTCATATACATTACGACGACAAAGATTAAAAAAAATAAAACTATACGGATCTCATTGAAAACAATAATGTTTTTATCACAGATTACTTCAGTGTGGCGAACAGTTTTAAAAAAGGAATGATAGATAAACAAAGAAATAATTCTCAAAAAACGCACCATGAGGCTACTAGAGTATTAGGATTGTTATTTTCCCCTGTTTACCGATGTTGGCAATTAAGTCCCAGTCTTACAATGGGGAATTAATCTAATAATAATAACTTAATTAAGTTTTGAGTGAAAACGGAATCGCGCACTACAGAGGTCTAGACATATTATAGTTTCTACAAAGTTCTTCAACATTTCTAAAAGTTCATAGTTGCAAGGGCCTAACTGGTCCAAAATCCAAACCTGTCAGTGTCAATAAGAGCTGGGTATAAAATCTGACATGTGGACACATTGTGTAAACGTAATTTGACCTATGGAAACATTGTGTAAAAGTAATTTGACCTATGGAAACATTGTGTAAAAGTAACTGCATAATCTGAAACCACACTATAAAAGTAATATTGAAATGCAGCCTTGAAACTGGTTACAAATTATATTTGTTCCAGGCAATGTTTCCCAGAGCCTTCAGCAGATTTCATTTGGGGCAGGCCGGCCTGTGGTCTGCAAAAGAAGGTCAAATATTTGACCCTTTTTCCACCTGAATCGTAAACAATCTGAATAAA
>JAWQUT010000483.1:506962-530851 GCA_033807755.1 Ellobium chinense
TTTACTCCATGTGGCAGCATGCCAGGGGCAATCTTTGTCATAGCATCAGAGTTAGCAATAAACACCAATATTCTTCCGCTTTTTCCAAATCTCTCTCTCTTTGTTTCCTCTCCTCTATATTCTGTTCTGTTCATGTATGTTATCTTCCAGCGCGGGGACCTAGTCACGACTTCTAGTATTACTTCTACATCAAAGCATCAGAAGCACTGTAAAAGTATGAAGTACCAGAAAAAGGATGCCGCAAGAATGACGTGTTAAAATGAACACTTTAGAGGCAGGAGAAGGTTCTTAGAGCAATGCGACGCGGGAAGGCATGGGAAAGCGGACTATCGGCGGGGACCTAAACCAGCCCTTTGCACACACACACACACACACACACACACACACACACACACACACACACACACACACACACACACACACACACACACACACACACACACACACACANACACACATGCACGCACACACACACACACGCACACGCACACACACACATACACACACATACACACACGCACACACATACACACACACAAGCACGCACGCACACACGCGCACACACACATGCACGCACATACACACACGCAAACACACCCATATATATACGCACATATACACACACACACACACACACACATACACACACACACACTTACACACACACATACACACAAATACTTGCATACACACAAACACATGCACGCACGCGCGCACACACATACACACACACATACACACATACACACACATACACACACACACACACACACACACACGCATATACATATACAAACACACTCATATGTACACACACATACAGACACAGACACATGTACACACATACACACACACACATACACACATATACGCATACATAATACGCATATGCAAACACACACATACACACAAATCTTATCATACCGTTCTCAAGGAAGTTATGTCACGCCTCTGACTTTGAAAATTATTATTTTCTGACTTCTGAATCAAATCTAAAAAAAAACCTAAAGACAACTTTTTTAAAGAACTCTCAGTGATACAAAAGGCCACTTGTAGTTTGGATAGTCCTGCTGACTCAAAGTTTCGATTTTATTGTATTAGAGACTGCATCATAAAATATCGTATTTGAACCACCAAAATGATGACGATACGAGATTATAACATTGTTAGCCTAGTGTGCACATCATCTCTTCTGTTTTATATTGTTGGAATAGCCCAGTTGGTGTTTGTTGGCGGTTTCGTTTCAGCCCCAGTTAATAAACATATAGTTATAGCAATCATAGATAGTAGAATAACAAGATGATCCTCTTCCTTCTTCGCCCCTGTTGCTAACGCGTCCCTCGCGACACAGCCAGCGCGCCCGCTGTGTAGACCTATTTGCGCGGACAGCGATCCTGCAGGCTTAGCCTAGCCTACGTTGGCGTTCATCGCACTATCATTTTTTTTTGTTTTTTGCATCCCCCTTCTGTCTCGATCTCTCTCTGTCTCTCAGTCTCTCTCTCTCTCACACACGAAAACATGTATAATTAACGCACCGATTTGAGATGGAGATCTAGACCCATTGACAACAAATTCATGACTTGTTATAGGGTCGTGAGGTAAAGACTCTGAGAGCGGGGTTGGTTTAAGAGTATATCATGATCAAGCGAGTGAAAATAGAATGAAAGTATGCAAAAATAAATAATAATAAAAGGAAAGAAAGATGAAACAAAAATCTTTAAGAAGAAAAAAAAAAAAAACATGCGCAGAGGACAAAGACAGGTATCAACAGAGGAAGAATCAACTCTTGAACCTCGTAAATTGGCAAAAAGAAGATAAGAAAATGAAAAAAAATATGAAGGGCAAGTAAACTATAAAACATTAGACCTAGTTAAAGCAAACATAACAATGACAGCTCAAACACAGCTTATGAAACACACGAGGCTTACCTTTAGCAGTGAGTGAGTTTCAGCGTTTTTCTGTTCCTCTTTAATGAGGTATTTTCAGACGGGTCAGTTACACCACGTGATCTAGGGATTGCTAGGCTATTTTGATAAATGACGAGTAATCATACATAAGCAGAGCATGTAAACAAACCAACGTGTGAGCAATATTTCCTAGGTCACGTGATGGAGCTGAAAATACCTAATTCCTCTCTGGTGAACGAGTGATTGCTGAGTTTTAAACTGTGGTGTATGCGAATGTTCAGGAATAAACTGATAAGACAGCTGCAGTTACTAAGTCACTGAAGTGTGCTGTCAGACAGGGTCAGCCTTCTCAGGAAGTGTGCAATAAGCGTCCGTTTCACACCATCCTGGTGAAATATTCGGTTACTGATGGAAACATAATCTTTCTCAAGCTGCAGGCCTCTGCTGATAAGCAAAATTTCTTGAAATCTGCAAGCCTGTGGCATTTGCAGGGGTAACATAGCACTTGTTAGCTAACAGCTGATGACTGGCTTGGCTGGTGTTGAGTGTGCCAGTCGTTGCTTGCAAACTATTGGGGCAAAATTATTTCTAGCCACTGATATAAGCTGTGACATTCTAATCCTGGAGCGCGAGACTGTCCGTCAGTTCTTGATCTTTTATGGTGGGATCTGGTTCTGTCTCTTGCGTTATGTCCACGATGTGTGCTGTGGGTAATGGTACATTTGCTATGTTAATCAGAAAACTGTCTAGGTCATCTTGACAATTTTAAGTTTGACTGCTGATGAAAACCATGACTTGTTGCAAGGCTGCCTTGAATTCTATGATGTTAGGATTGTCTCTATGACCACCTTTTCCCCCCGATCAAAGAGAACAGATTTTCCTCACAGTCTTGATTCAGCCTGCTGGTAAGAGTATATGTGAGGCCATGATTGTTGGTCAGATCATCCACTAGAGCTAACAGGCTTGAGATCTGCCATCCCTCCAGGCATAGTGGTTCCTTACACTTTGACTTTGATGTTTCAGTGTCAATCCATGCAAGGCACTCATTCAAGAAGGTATGGTGGGTTGATTTGTTGGTAATGGCATGGTTGAATGGCTTTTTACTGGCTGGAGTAGTATAACTGTTAAAACAGTTGAACATGCTATCCATTTTCTTTTGCAAACTCAGCTAGCTGTGTCCTGTGCCCCTTTTGGCAATGCTCCAAAATACGTTCACACATGATATCCGGTATCATCCAATCTCTCTCTTCTCTTACCCTGGCTTCCCCACCCCCACCGTCACCACAACCACCAGTCTGGTTGGACTACGGTCTACAGCCCACTTGAATTTAGACTGTCTGTTGACAAATAACGACAACGCACCATGGAAAGAAAGGTAAGATCATGAAAAACAAAGAGAATGTAATCCGTACTTGCGATACTGTTTTTTAAAGACTAGATTGGCACTGTGGGCAAGCATCTTATAGTCTGTTACTGATGGCGTAGATCAAAGTTACTTTTGGTGCTTTTAATAATTGACTGACTGATTGTAGTCGGATTAGACGAGACAAGGCACGAGACAGAATAATCCTGTCCGGGTCAGACAAACTATCACCGCTTACATCGAAATTCCAAAATATCGAAAATATCTACTCCGAGAACACTACCACAGGAGAGCCCCACACCGACAAAGTAGTGATACTTCAATGTTATCAGTTCCCTCTTTGCAAGTGTGTGTGTGTTGTTGTTGTTGTTATGTGTGTGTCTTTGACACCTATTGTTTTTTCTTCTTTTAGCCTTATTAACATTTTGTGTTTTTCTACAAATACCACTGTGATTTCGGGAAATTCTTCCATGGAGATTAAAGTACTTCTTTTGCCCGGTCTTTTAACGGGAAGAAAATTNGGGGGGGGGGGGGGGGGGGGGTCAAAGCCCAAAAGTTTTCACAAATCTCTTTCGAAAAAGGTCACCTCAATTTCTGATTTGGTTCCCAATTTTTCATTTGGCTGATTTTGATCGCGTGCGAATACATAGGCCTACACACTTTATAGTTTTTTATCTAGAAGGCTCAAATTGTACCTGAAACTTTAAAATTAGATGCTTTATTTAGATCACAGGTCATTTTACATATTATTATGTCTACATCCTGATAATGGCTGGCAGGGCCTCAAGAAAGGGGAATTTTATATATTGACGGATTAATTGGGTTGTACACATTGAGTGATTTGCCCCAATAATAGGTGCAAAAAAAACCACTACACTGATAACATTAGCTAAAACTAGCATGGACATTTATTCTGTGAATGGCGCATTAAAATAAGATTGTCTGCTACATGGCTTTCTTTGTATTAATATCACTGTGGTGCGGTAGCAATATAGGGAATGAATAACTGCTGCCGAATTGGTAGAAGACTTTATGCAAAGTTTAAAACACTTCTATTGAGCTTAAGTGGAGACATTTGAGATCGCAATACAGTATTTACTTTCGTTAAATGAACTGTGCTCAGTATATCTTTATGTCTGCCTCTCTCTCTCTCTCTCTCTCTCTCTCTCTCTCTCTCTCTCTCGTGTTTGCTCGCTCTGTCTCTTCTCCTCTCTCTCGTTCGTTGCTTCTCTTTTTCTCCCTCTTCCTTCCTCTCTCTCTCCCCTCTTCTTCATCTCCCTCTCTCTCTCTCTCTCTCTCTCTCTCTCTCTCTCTCTCTCTCTCGCTTCTTCTCCTCTCTCTCTCTTTCTCTGGCACACGTATTCATGTGCGCGCAAGAACTTTTTTAATCTTGCTACCATTAACATGCAAGCTAGTCTGGGAACGGAACAGAATCCAAGGATGATTACAAACTTCGGTTTTGTCTCGTTGATACGAAGCTCGATGGCCTTACATAATGAGCAACTCGAATCATGATCTCTGACCTCTCTGACCGAATTCACTCTAAACTCAAATCACAGACTATTAGAACCATCCCATTCTTACTCTTCCTTGATTTCCGAAATCAGCTCTATATATATGCTTAAGAAGTCTTTTTTTTTAAATTACCCCTAAATGCTTAACATTTTATTTTCTGTAAGTAAACTTGTGTAGGGTTCCAACTTCATAACTAGACTGAGATCTCTAGTGCAGACCTGGTGCTAAATCTAAATCTAAGCGCACAAATTGAGCCGAAGCCTGTCAGAGTCATGTTTACCTTTTCTCCACTAGGTGGCGCTAAGTCATGGTCTGGACTATTTTTAGGCGAAGTGTCCTGTCGGTTTTAAAAAAAAAAATCCATATTTCGCTGTTAGCCACAACAGGATGCAGTGTTGTCTAATAAAAGGTGGATATAATTTCTCTTTATTTTTGTTCTTTGGAATTCCATTGTGAAATTGAAAGTGAAAGTAAAAGTGAAAGCTGTACCACGTCATACAGAATGTTGTGTCAGCCCTCATTACTTTCCTGTGGATAATGAAGTTAGTTGTGATGGTGTGTCTAGCGTATGTTTATAGGCTAGCAGCTTAGTTATTTTTTTGTACTGTGGAGTTCATAACATTCAAGGAACATTTCGATGACGTTTGTTAACTGGAGTCATAAAACATAGAGGGAGCTCGAAGCAAATATGCTAATTGAATGAGCTGGAGATATGATGGTGAAGTTGACTGCCAAAGTATGTGCCGGTAAATTACAGGAGTCTTGAAATCCACGTACTTAAACGTATGACCGAGAGTTTGGACAACACATAACGTGTAATAAACAGAGAAAACAAAAGGTTGGTAGCTGATGGATTAACTTTGATAAACCCTAAATGCCAAATGACTACAAATTATTATTATTACTGTTAGAAGAAGAAGAAGAAGTAGTAGTAGTAGTAGTAATAGTAATTGTAGTAGTAGTAGTAGTAGTAGTAGTAGTAGTAGTAGTAGTAGTAGTAATAGTAGTAGTAGAAGTATTGATAATATCATCATCATCATCATCATCATCCTAGTAGAATAGATAGATCAAGGGTTTTTGTTCTCAGAGTCCTTTGATGCATTTTCTTTTTGTGACAAACGTAACATGTCTTAATGAAAAAGGAGGACACGGATTACTTCCCAAACCGGAATGGTATTTCATTCCAACTTGGTGTCTCCCTCGAATTCTCGGTGTGGATTACGAACACCCCCTCCCCCCCTCCCCCCACTTACCTTTTTCCCTCTCCTTCTGTCTCACATTCCATGATATCACTGAACCATAATGCAACACAGAAGTAATAGTGCGCTTCAATCAACAACATATCATGATGGGAAATATGACATACTGCTTTGGGATAGTCAGTGTCTTACAGCAAATTGACTTTTTAAAAAGGATTTACCCCCAGAATTTGTAAATGAGCTCTGGGCCTACTTCCACATATGGGAGTGTATTTTTCGTCATGACAAGACATGGTGATTTGAGAAACTTTAGTATACCTGTGATGGGACGACGGTGGAATATACTCATGGAATACATAACAGTCATTATTTGAATTTGTTACAAATTATGATTATGATTTCTCAAACCAGGAAGTGTTACACTGGCTGGATGTTGAACATGAAGACAGTGTTCTACATACTTCTCTTCTTTTCTATCACCTGTGGGCTTACCTCTGTCCGGACAAATAATGGTAAGAATACAATTACTTTACGCTGTTTTCGTTTGACTTTACTTTCCTTTGTTATGACATTCTTTCCTTTCCCTCCATCATCAGTCGAAGTTGGTGCAATTATAAACTACTATACACTTCTACTCGTCATGTGGAGGAGCAGTTATAGCTCCCTATCCCTGAAGTAAATGTATATTATTTAGGCCTATTGTCTTGCCTTGATCCACCCAAGCCTTGATCTCATGGAATCATATCTCTCAGTTCACAAGAGACATTACTGCATAACGAGCAGCGTGGTCTAATGATTACGGCGTTGGACTCAAGATCTAAAGGTCGTGAGTTCGATTCCCGACCACGGCCATGTTGTATGTGGCTTTGGAAAGCATTTCATTCACATTTTCCTCAGTCCACCCGTCTGTAAAATGGGTACCTGGCTATAGGCAGTGGAAGATATTGTCAGAATGCTAGTGATCAGCGCCTGTAAATGGCAGCGGCACTGTATGCTCCCCAGGGAGCCGAGAAAGTCCTAGAGTGATCAGGCCTGCTGGGGTAATGATAGTGTGAAGTCGCGTGAGATGGCATTAGCCTGGATATGAGACTTATAAACCGCATTATTATTATTATTATTATAACGACACTCAGTTTATCACAAGTTTTAGTACTATGCCTTCTCTCCCAGCTCAGTATAACAATCCATAATAACAGTCTTATTTAAACTGTCCTCCCATTCACCATACAAGCACACACACACACACACACACACACACACACACACACTTGTACGTAACGGATACATCATATGGACACTTAAAGTACCACTCAGTAGCTTAATATATATATTATATAAAACATCATATAGTTTTGTGCAATATTCGGCATTCATAGTAAATAACTGATATCAGATATGAAAAACAAGTGTTGAAGGAATACTGGAACTGATAACAATAGATTCTATGGTGGTCTGTCATTCTCAGGAACTAACATCGCGCCAGATATCCTCGTACACTTGTCCAATGAAGATAATAAAACAGCAAAATGAACTTCCGATATTAGATTAAATTGTAAATCGCATTAAATAATGTGGCATTTTTAGTATGTTATAAAAGTAAATGAACTAGCCCGAGAGGCTTACATGGTCACAGATCCATTTCGGGTAAAGAAAGATATTACTCTCCTCAAGTGCATATTATGCGTAAAAAGCAAACAAAAGCTTCAGTGGAAAAACAAAGACCACACCCAAAAGAACAAACATTACTAGAGTTTTCACAATTCTGATTATTACACGAATAATCACCTTGACTTGAATTCCTAGGTAAAGCTATTAGGATATACTAGTCCTTAATATTTAGACCTTTTTTCTTTGAAAAGGGGAGGGTGGGGCTAATTGGACCACTAGGCAAGTTGGACCAGACTAGATTTTCAAGTTGTTAATCAAAATTAGTGAGGTTTTCTTAAGTTGTTAACCAAAATGAGTGAGATTTTCATTTCACTGAAGTGTCTTTTGTAGATACGTTGTCTTTTTATTATGTTAAATGACTGCTGTTGTCAAACCAGAATTTCATACAAGCAAAAATTGTGAGCAACGAAAGTAAACTTATGCATCGCAGATTATATGTTTACTGTATTGAATAAAATCTGCAATGAGATTAAGAAACAAGTGGCCACAGACAAAGGGTCCCGTCATCTAACTAATGGTGCAATTGGAAAAGTATCCCTTTTAAACTTCAAACAGCAGTAGGCACATTTAGTCGGGTAGATATACGATTGCGCCCCCCAAAAATTCTACCAAAAGGTTTCTCACTGGTTCATGGTCTAAGTGAATGTGATGAGCAACAGAAAGAAAGTTTATCAACATCTGAGATCCGTAAGTGTGTTTAAATCAAGGTAAAATCCAAATGGACACCGCCGGCCTTGAAAATGCAGTACGCTATTGTAGTTTTCATACAAATTAGGTCTAGAATATTGTTGTTGTTGTTGTCTAGATTGAGGTTTTCAGGGTCAGGGAATTCAATAGCACAAATACAAGTACCATATGTCCTCAAAGAATTGCTTAATCCAGTATGGCACGAAAATATGCCTTAACATTACGTTCATATTGGGAACAGCCTCACATAGCCAAGGTTGTGGACTTTTTAATATGGGAGTTAGAATGTTCATATTTCTTCATGAACTACGGTTCCCGTCAGCGTTGCTGTCTCTGTTCATGAGATATTCTGTTTTTATCATATAAACAGAGCCTATTTCCGATGACATAAAAGTGTGTAATAATTTTTGGTGTGTCAAACGTTATATAAATTTGACCTTTGACCTGCTTAAATATTTTGATTGCAAGCCTTGGAAACCTCTACGCGTATGCATATGTGACATTGTTTCTTTCGTAACTATTTTCACTGCCGTGGGATTTTCCTCTGTCTAGATTTGAAAAAAAAACCAACAGAATTCAGTTTTTCGTTTCTACCTCATGTCATCGTTCTCTTCAGGTTTCAGTTTCAGTTCAGCTAAACAATTGAATTAAAAGAACTTGAAATGTCACGGAGTTTCTGTGGTCTAAAGTTTCATCAATGACTGTCAGATGGTTGGATCTCCTCTGTGTTGCGTAACTGTGCGGTTCACTCAGTTCAGGCGTGACTGGTGTTTTTCAAACAGGGGGAGGGCTACTTCAGAGTCCTTTTCACGAATAAAAGTTTATTGTTTTATTAGTTGTAAGCTAATCTTTATTCTCTAGAAAAAGCCTGAAGTCCCAGATGGATTTTCATGGGCAGGGGGGAGGGGGTGGGTATAGGGGGAGTCAGACGTTGAGAGACAGCAACATACTTTACTTTTCATGGGCTATTAAAAATGATGCTTTTTTTAAAACTCAAATTCTTATCTCCAATGCTACTCGGTTGGAATGGCCAAGAAAATATTAGGACTAGAATGACAGCAGTCGACAACACATTGTAATAATTCTAATGTAGCAAAATGATTTATGCGCTTTAAAACCAGCAGATTTAGAGCAGGATCAGGGTCTTTCAGTACTGACAGTATTGTTAATTGCGGAAACTTCCTGATCGTTATGACAGGATGTTTATCATACTCAGGGGACATAGAGTCCATGTAATTTATGAATCTGAGATTAACGAAGTGTTGTATTTATCCTATACAATTTAATTAATCCGAAATGTTAGGAAAAATTTTCAAATATCACGCTCATAGTATTTCACCTACAAGCCCTTAAGAAATACATAATACGATTTTGTCACGGTTAGCTAGTTTTACTCGCCGATAATCTGAAAACTCATACCCTGTCTCACAGACCTAGCCCTCCCATATGCACCGTGTATTGCATGTAAGACTTGGTCACGAGAGAAAATACAGGGAAAAAAATGGTAAGTAATCTGAGAGAGAAGTAGATTACCCGCTACGTTGACTGTTTTTGTTTTCTTTTTGCGCAAGAGCGGCAAGATTCTTAGCGGCAGTGGCTTTTGCCAGATTTGGCTCTTTTAGAGCCAAATACAAGATTGTTGGCTCTTTTTCAGACACCCGTGGTTCCCCAATAACTGACTGGCTCTTTGGTGCTTTATTTTTTTTGTTTAGCTCAAACGGACTTTAGGTGAAAATTAACTTATTTTCTGTACTTAGTGATAGGGTTTCTGTTGCAACTGGAACAATGAACACCTAATGAAGAACGATCCCACAACTGCACCCATCCAACCGTTATTCTTTTTCTTCTAATGTATGTAGAGAGATTGATGATAATTATTATACTCTTCTATATCCAGTACCAATACAGTTCATGTTTTGTCTCATGCGACATCTTAACCCAAGTCGGCGATTGACGGTTTCGGACAGCTTGTTGGATGTCAGTGCTAGTTTACCAAAACAAATCATCCTCGCTACGCCCCTGATCATACTGAAGTGAAAATGAAACTGCTGGCGAAACCCATTGGGATATAATTTGAACAACATAAAAACACCTTACAAGCGCTGATGTGAATAGGAGGCCAACAACGTTAAAATCTCGTATCGTCTTCAATGTTGTGCATCAGTAAATACGATATTTTATAGTGCAGTCTTGAATGCAATAAACCGAAACATGGAGTCAGCTGGGCTTTCAAAACTGCAAATATCGTCATACCTCACTGAAACTGATAATAAATTCTTGAGGTTCTGAAATGATGATTCATCTGTACACTGGGAAGTCCGGAAAAAAAATGTATTTGAAGTCAGAGGCAAGATCATGGATATAAGGATGTACGTGTGTGCGTGCCTGTGTGTGTGTGTGTGTGTGTGTTGTGTGTGTGTGTGTGTGTGTGTGTGTGTGTGTGTGTGTGTGTGTGTGTGTGTTCGTTCTTAAACAAGTGCTAGGTTTTACCGAAAATCCATACAGTAACATTCACATAACAGTTCGGCCCTTAGCTTCAGACAAAGGCGGATCTAATACTGACACCCTTGATGCCTTCTATTAACCCCCACCCTATCCCAAGTTCTGGTTAAACTGAATGCGCCTTTTCTAACCGACGGGAAGTCGTTATTCATTTTATAGGCGGCGGCTGGGGGGACTCAGTTCGCCAGCCACCTTTGAGGACATTTCTTAAACCCACCACGTCCTTAGATCATAGATGACATTCTTTAGACTTGTTTCAGTTTCGCTGCTTGTTTCCATGACAAAAGGTTTTACTGCACTACGCCATTCCTGATTCACGTTAGGCAGGGTTGAGTAGTTAAGATTCGATTTAAGATTTCCTGGCTGATAATTGCAACTATCAGATCCGAATATTGGGACAGCAATAACTTGCAATGCTGTCCCGCTGTTCATTAATAGCAGATAATGCATTTCCAAAATGGAAAAAAAAAGCTTAGGTAGAAAAATGTCGATGCTCTTAATGCAATTATTTCCGGTATGGATTTCATTTTCTTAAGCTCCTACTTTTCTGTTTTCTCACGCTCTGTAGACAATAGTGACCCAGATCAAGCTGACAATCGAATCCACCGTATCTTACATAATACTATAATTTCGAATACTAATTCGTATCCCTCGATATAATCTAGAAATCGTCCATTAAAATTCTTTTTCAGGCATTCAAGTGCGAATTGTTTGATGTTCTTTCATGGTGCGAGCTCATAGACGATGTTCAACTCCTCGTCTCTCAGTAAAAAATACTGTAGGTGACACGAAATAATATCATGGTGTGGATTTTCAAAATGATTTCGACAGTGAAAAGTTCATTTCTTCTTCTCATGATCACATCTGAGCTACTGGACATCGTACACACAGAACAAGGTGAGTACAAGTTCTTCTGTGTTAACTTTATCTTAATATACTGTCCTACTTTCTCTAGTCAGATGCAGATATTATTTCTCTGATAAACGTTACTGCTAAACGTATAATATGCTGTTTTTAGAGGGGGGCGTTCCTTCAATTTTTTTTATTACAGTTTGAATTCAGGTGAATAGAGGTGAAATACCTAACCTTCTTTTGTAGACAACAGGCCGACCCCTGAAAGGAAATCTGGTTGCGGATATTCTTGGGAAACACTGCTTGGAACAAATAAACTTTCTATACATTTCAGGAAAAAAAAAACAACAACATTTATCAAATAAGAAGATGACTTGGGAGTCGCTAGCGGATGGAAATCTGAACGTATTACCTGAAATCAACGTTCTGCATTTTATTTTGTTTTGACACATTTTATGTGACAGCTTCGCAAAAGTAGGTCATTATTTAGCGATGCATGCAGTCTTAAGACCACACATTATACATTATTTGGAGGAAGAGAGGAAGGTGTGTGGCAATGTCGTTTTTCCTATACTAATATAGAGATATGCTGTACAATTTTTAGAGCTTTTCAATATCAGTATGTTTGGACATTATGAAGAATCATTAAAATAGTTCAAGGAGGATTGTTTTCAAAGAACGTGGATATAAGATGCATTTGATACCACCGGAAATTATAAACCTAAATATCGTAAACAGAATAAGAACGATGAACCATTCGGGACTATGTGTCGAACTGTGTAAAATTTAACCCCCAAGTTACATCAGCCAAACAATAAAAATCATGGGGATTCTGTGATGACACCTATTCAGTCTTACAAAGAAGTGATTTAGAGTTTCTCTTTTCCAGCTTGTAGTAGGGTATTCGTAAAATGTGTGCTCGAGTGATACATTTTATACCGTTTTCACATCAACAGCAAAGAGATAATGTAGGAAGTAAGGGTAAGGCATTTTGTGAACGCTTGAAGGCATCTGAAAAGATGTAATACACGTTTACCTTACAGACGAGGCCTATTTCTAGTTGTATAAGAATGTTATAACCTATTTATAAACCGGCATTTCATGGTTCAAAGCATAATTTCTGATCTCTCTGGTACTTTTGAACTGTTTTTGAATTTAAATAGAAGCAAAGTTTATTTGTAGTTTGAAATATTAACAGTGACACTTCTAGCCTCTATGGTCCAAATGGCACGACATACACAGTAAGCAGCGGACTCGATTCTTTGTAAGGGTTTTGTGCATTGATCTGAGGTTGCAGGAGCCTAATTGGAATATTCTCCTCAGACTCCATAAACGTTCCGAAAAGGCCAAGACTAGTCTGTAGGTCTGGAACCACCACGGTGCTCATAGTAGTATAATATACTCTTTTCAGTAGGGATCCTTCATTTAGATTTTCGGCAATTTCAGTTTATATGAAAAGGGGTCCAAAATTTGGCATTTTTTTTTTTTGCAGACCAGCTGCTCGCACAAACTGAAACCGCTTGGACCCTTGAAAAGAGCTGCCTGCCAAAAATCTTTACTTAACCAATTCACAGATGTATCTCACAACTTTTGCGGTGTAGTGTCATGTTATACGAGTATTCCTAAACAATTCGATTATTATCGACTCTGATAGTCGACACAGTTTTAGCCAAGCAGGCTCCTGCAACTTGTACGGTACACGGGAAATGCACAATTTGTTATTTCCTATAATTCTCGTGGCCAAATCACATACGGTGAGTAATGAATGTTAACTCTGCCGCTGAGGTCGGTCGAAAATGCATTAATTACTTAGGCCCAGCTCAGTTGAAAAAGTCCCCAGTCCAGCCCTATGACGTCACACACCCGGTGACGGCCCACTGATGGGGCACTCCGAGCAGCGGCTGTCGGTGAGTAGGAATCAAAATTTCATTCCTATAAAATAAGCTGCCACCGATCCCGCAGATCGGCGCAGAGAGTAGGCCGTGTCTCTGTACAGTTGTAGAAATTGTATAGATTGATTCTTATAGCTTACGGCGCATAGTGATTAGGTGACATAAATCCGCCGCCTTCTTCTCCCACATATGTCCTTCACTCACTGACATGGTATTCAACTATGAAACAAAATATGACGGTCCCGTTACATTTTGATATACACAGTGTCAGTATTAAGCAGCCTCAGTATCCTTTAAGCTAAGATTTAGATTGATGCCATGATTTAAGGACATGAGACTCTGCTAAGGACCTGTGTTGATGGTTAAGGGCAAAGATCCAACCCCGTCCGTACAGCAAATTTACTGGACAAGGTAGAGAAGCTAACTAGACACTGTCCCGAATTTAGGAACGCTGATTGGCGGCAAATGTAGCTGTGTGGAAATCAAAGAACTTCTTTGGTGGAAATTTAACTCCATAATGTTTTGTTGAACACGAACAATGGGTAGGTCAACCACTGATATTTGGGGATGGGGATGGGGATGGGGATGGGGATGGGGGAGCGGGGGCTGTCAAACTTTATGCTCGCTATCTGGTGGAACCCTAGCCTTTGTGCTCACGCTCTCTTTACATGTTCAAGGTCTTTATTAGGCGTTAGCCAAACAATTAACTTCACACTTTGACAGACCTAATATCCATTATAAAGTAACATTTACAAGAAAAAAAAACAACAACACAATAAGTTCATTATGTGAGAAAAAAGAAACAAACAAGAAATACTTGAAGAAAGAAAGGAATAAACAATAACAACAAAAACAAAAAGACTGGCTATATAATTTCTACGTACACGTGTCAATTACAACAGGAACATAGTCCAATCCAACCCCTTACATTAACATATACTATCCAACACTATATTTTACCCGCCTCTTTCTCCACAACTATCCATGCTGTGTCTTTCACACTCTCGCTCATCCTAACAACAGTTTATAATTTCCTCACATTTCGAAAGCTGTTGAACTTAAAAGTTGCTACTGGGACCAGAAAATGACAGTTACCTTACTCAAAGCTCTTTGTTGTATTCCTCTATCACAAAAATAAGCTTAAATGGCCAATTCATTCAATTAATCACACGTTCCTTCCTTAATTAAATGAACAAGTTTTGTCATACTTGGTTTTACCAAAATGACGAGCAGGTAAATACTACACAAGTGGTGTTATCTTTTTAATACAATGGATTTATCTGAGTTTTACTATCTCGCAAGTTGGTGTGTTGGTAGCTATAGCATTTTGCCAGACTTGCTTCTGAGAAAAACAAGGTTGTGTCTTAATAGGTATTTGCAAATTATTAACAACTTACCTGGTTGGTTTGATCATTTAACCTAAATGCACTGGCTTAGGACTGGTGTTATCCCTGGCATTCCCGCTGTAACAGAATTCAGTGAATGAACTCTTTATACCTCTATCATTCCCGCTATCTTCTACCAAAGGAATGGCTCATACTTTATTATGTGGTGGTATAAATCTATCATTTGCGTGTGTGCCCATTTCTCTGTTTTGTTCTGTGTCTATGTAATGTTTTCTGTCTAACCTCAGTTCCAAAACACCTTCGTAAAAATAATTGTTATTGTGACTGTACGTTTCAAAGGAAACAGACATATAACATGAGAATAATAACCCTATAGTACAGTCTTTAATTTCCACATGGAGGTGACATTCTGCTGTTATTGAGACCCACGAAAGAAAGGTAGCCATAAATTTGGATATTACAGCTGAATCTGTCATAATTTATTTTTCCCTGCTTACATCCAAACCGCTGACTGAATAGTCAGATACAGAATAAATAAGATTCATTAGCTTCGGACCAGTAGAGTGTCTGAAGTCAATTTTTAATTGCTAAGTTTTTATATCTGCTCATCTCTTTCTGCACAGTTATACTCAGTTCGTGGGTCTGATCCTTCGTGTCTATAGGGTGTTAATCAGATAGTTCTCGCTTATCAGAGTCGCTGATCATCCAGAATTAAAAGTCATGATTCTTAACGAGACTGATTGACAAACATCTCTATCATAGATTGACAAAGTTCCCTGTAGACTTGTTCCCCTCATTAGTGTTGCTCTAGTGACTATTTCCTCGCTTCATTGCTGTGTTCCAGATAGTTACGAAATTTGTATTGAATCCAGGCAAACAAAGGCTCAGTAAAGGTTAAATTAAAACTGTTATTTCATTGAAAGTACAGAGATTGCTATGAAAGAACTGGATTCTAAAATATTCATTAAATTAAAGAAAGGACTGAGGATACCGGATGTCAGTGGCTTTCTAGTATAGACTATGTTGATTTTGTAGCGCCAAAGGCCTTTCTCAATGAGTTGTGGGCTCACGCACCTGATCCCTGAACTCTATTTAAAACCATGTTTCAACACCATGGCATGAAGAGATCTCATCTAGTGCTAAGACAGACAATTGAAGACATGAATAATGGGTAAAGTCGAATATTTTGTGTTAGGTAAAGAAACAAACCGCCAAAGATTAGCCCTGTCGCCAGCCATTTTAAGTACTGAAGTACTCTAAGTTGCGTTCTAATTGTTTTAGCGTCATACCATAAAACCTACCTGGCAAACATTGAGCTATGAATTGTGGTTGCAATTTCCATATTGCCAGATGGTCTTATTTCAAATCATCTCACCAGGAGGTGTCTGAAGTCCTTATGGATATTGGCAACCCATGACTTTTAAAGGCTTCGTCTTAAGCAAATCTGTGTTATGTAAGGTCTATGTATCAATCATAACTGATCTCGCACAGAAGTGTTTACTCTTGTTTACTGGTTGCCGAAAGTGAATATATCATACAGCCTGCACATGAATGCTTCATGAATAAGGCAAATATCACACTGGAACCCATACTAACCTTTGACCTAATTTCAGGACTGTCCTTTAGAGTTTCAAGTGTTCATGGTCCAGAGTTGACAAGGCCGGCCATCCTGACCTGTGAGCACAGTGACCATCCACCCACATCTCTGTCCATGTTCATGAAGTTCAGTGACCAGAGTCTGGAGACACAAGTTCAAGGCAACTCTATTGTGTACCGTATAGAGAGTTTACAGTGCAAGGATATGGGGACATACATTTGTCAACACAAGAACGACACAAAGGAGAAAGCGTCAGTAGATGTTATTATGACAACATGTGAGTATTTCGCCTACAGCATGTAATCTATTCTGTCTGACTGTCCGTTCGTCCGTCCGATTGTATGTCCGTCTGTCTGTCTGTCTGTCTGCCTGTGTGCTTGTCTGTCTGTGTAATATTGTAAACCTGGCAAGTGAGACATAATTTTATAGATGTTTAATGGACCCGGTTGTTAAATTCATGATTTTGGCATACGCTATAAAGTTACTAAGATAACATGCACATGAATGTGTCGTAATGGCAAAATCGGAACGGAGCCATCAAGTGTCAGTGAGTCCAACAGTTGGGAAAAGTGCAGAGAAAAGGAGTTAAGAGATATTGTAAAATAGAAAGCATGGTTGTATCAAAAATGATTTAATTTCCCTTAAGATCTATTTTTTCGCTAAAATTCGTAGTGTGTGGATTGTTTATTTTGCAGGTGCTCCCCAACTCTGTCCTGGTAAACATGTGAAGGACATCTACTACTCCACGCTGGACATAAAAACCACATTCACCTTTTGTGTCATATCTCATCACAGAGTTGCTGTGGATTTTTCTGTTGCTGATTACAGACTAATACCAAGATATACCCGCAGTTCCTCAACTATTGACAAGAGTGACATTTATAAGAGTGTTGACATTACGATGTCCAACTTGATGAAAATGGACAGTGGAGAATATACCATCCGACTGTATAATGTGGAGTCATACTGGCAAGCAACAGAATATCAAGTTGAATTACACGGTAATGATGGTCAGGAGGAATAATCATTATCATCACCATAGCAACTATCAACACGTTCAATCATCCTCTTAATTATCGCCCTTGTCACTGGCTTGCTACGATATCTGTGTCTTTACACCTCTCTGGTGTGACATCTTTGACAATACCTGAACTCACAATACACTGATATCGTCCTCATACGCTTTTCTATTTACCCTCTGAACCTCCGTCAAACATCTCCCTTCTCAGATCACTCACTCACTCACTCACTCACTCACTCACTCACTCACTCACTCACTCACTCACTCACTCACTCACTCACTCATTCACACACACACACGCACACAGGCACACACACACACACACACACACACACACACACACACACACACACAACACACACACACACACACACACACACACACATACACATAAGCACACACACTTCTCACACATATATAGACACATAATAAACATATAAAAATACATACACACACACAATTATAACTGTATCATGTTAAGCAGGAAGAAAGTGGTTTAGTTCACGGGCTTTAAGATATTTATGAAATACGATTTTCATGACGAATTTCAACACACAATGAACTACTTCTTCTTGTATATGCTGAGTAGCTAAAAAATTCAAAAATTAGAGATTTTCCCAGCTTTGGTATGTCAAACTGCCGACAAGAGTGTTGACCAATCGAACTTCTCATATCCGTCCTTTGATTCTGTACCATAGTGTCAATATCATGCATACAAATTTGCAAAACTAATTTTCACACAGTAATAAGCATCATAAACAGTCAGTGGCATAAACGTTACTGGTATTGATCATTAACCCCTTCGTGACCCATATGACGTACAGCGTACGGCATATTTTGCTCTTTGTTAATTATGCCAAGATGCCGTTTGGACGTATGTGGTACGTCATATATAGTGGCTAGCCAGGACCAGTAGGACGTACGTGGTACGTCATATTTTTCTCGCATTTTAACTAATCATAGCAAATAATTAGAGCCAAACCGACTTCAGAATAGTATTCAGCGATATTTTTTCAGTACGAATACACCTCTTCTGTATCGAAAGTTTATCGGAAGGAAGCGTAAGCGGAACCTGAATTTTGCTTTTCTTTGTTCCTGTATACAACCGGCGTGCTGTTCACGATGGAGCCCTCATCAAGTTTTTGAACTTTATTATTATTTATTGAACGTTATTATGTGAAAGGCCATTCATTATCCGTCAAAAAATATATACTTTTTTATACTTTGGAGTACACTGGAGGTGAAAATTCCTCATGTATTGACAGACCTCTAAATTCACTGATGCTCCTTACAATTTTCTAGCAAAAATATGGGAAAGTTGAATCACCAAGATACCTTCCGTCACGAAAGGGTTAATAATCCGATCCTTAGCCAATTATATGTTGTTTCAAAGTATAACCCCCACCACGACATCTACAGACTGTTGACCACCATAATTGTGATACCTAGGACATCCAAAATACGTATCTGCCACACATAACGTAGTTCTATAGTTACAGTAGAAGTCTAATGGACTCTATAGTTTTTCAACAGTCCACCTTTGTCACTGAGACTGTCGACAACCAGAAGGCGGCCCTTTTATCAACCCGTTTTTTATATCAATGGGTGAGGGATTGTAAGTAGCCAAATTATCTGAATGTCATCTAATATTAATTTTACTGGGTTTGGGTGATGATAAGATATTGGGTTAGGGTGAGACTTTAGTTAGAAGAGCTATGTTACAGGGGTAGGTATAAAGAAGAATGTGGTTAGAAACTAGCATTATAGTTTTTTAGCTTGTCTCTTTTTAGGATTAATGCTAGAACTTTTTGCAGTATATTACGATCTCACTTACACTTAAGGATTACAATTCAAGTGAGATTAGGTTTAGGAAAAGAATTTTATTAAAAGTTGTAAGGCACAGAGATGAGAATCAAAGGGTAGGAGAGGGTCAGGATTAGATCAGAGGCGAGTATTGCGATTTGAGTAACGTCTGAGTAGAGATAAGATTAGGATGAGAATACGGGTGAGAAATTCTGGAGGAGAAGGNGGGGGGGGGGGGGTTGGCTGGGATACATTGTATAGTTAGAGTGAATAAGAGAAAGGCTATTGTGAGCAGTCGGGAAGTGTGTTAGGGTCACGGGTGAACACGAGGCTCGCACGTGGAAGTTAGGGACCGATTCAGGCAGTAGGTATTTAAGAATTTAATTGCTGGGAAGTTGGCGTCCCTGTAGTGTAGTTGGTAACACGCTCGGACTTGCAAGCTGAGAAATTTTCTAGTGTAGGTTTTTTCGGCCCTTCTTCTCAAAATTGATCATTCACAGTAATTTGGTAAAATCCCTGGTGACACACTTCCTTAAAATAATATGTAACATCTGAAAAATTATCAGACTAAGCTGACCTTCCTTCCCCTTAAATATAAGAGAGAGAATACTATGCTACTATATGCCTTTCCACCCGGTTACACTATACTTAGGATAGGCATGAGTTTGTGACGGTAAGGGAAGATGTGGGAGTTAAAATGAAGGTAAATCAAAGGTCATGGGAAGGTCCAGGGTGGGGTGAAAGTTTAACTGAGGGCAAAAGTACCGGTGAACGTAAGCTTTAAAATCAACATAAGGAGAAGGCTTGTAGAGTTAGACTGAGGATTTATACGATAAGGTTGTCTTGCCATAACCTTTACCAGTGGTGTACAGTATTCCTTCTCTAGATGAGTTGGAATGTCATCATCCATGTGTCATGCATCCATCCATCCATTCATGCATCCGTCCATCTATCCATCCATCCATCCATCCATCCATCCATCCATCCATCCATCCATCCATCCATCCATCCATCCATCCATCCATCCATCTGTCCCTTAACCTTCACTCGTCTGTCTGTCCATCATCAGTTTCTTCATTCGTTGGTTCATTTATCTCCATTCATTTATCAGTCTATTTAGTAAACCATCAAACTACCTATCTGTCTCTCCGTCTGTATGCATGTCCGTCCATCCAGCCATTCAGTCACTCCTCTGTCAGTTTGTCTACCTATCTGTCTGTCTGTCAGGCCAATAGTTCCCTTCTCCATCGGTTTGTATGTCAGTCCAACCACCTTTCGTCCGGCCATCTGCCCGACCGTCCGTTCATCCAATTCACTACTGATACCAGTCACTAACACTATACACTCAAACTCCATGTTTGCTTTAACACTTTCAGAATCTTCAGGATTTCCTTTGACATTAAATATCACTAATGACAAACCAAGATGGACGCTGACCTGTACATCCAGTGACTATCCAGTATCATCTCTGGGCATTTTTCTCAAGACCAGTGAAGAAGCTTTACATCATGAAGTTCATGACAATTCCGTCATCTATCGTATTGAGAGACCACGTTGTGAAGATTTGGAAACTTATGTATGTCGTCATGCCGGTAACCCCTCACAATCAAGCTCAACTGGCTTGGTGTTTCCTTCATGTAAGTTATTTTGTAAGAGGCACCTGGAAAGGGAGATTATTTGCTCACTGCATTGTTTCTTACTTTATGCTAGGTCCTAGAAGTTTTGTTTTTAAACCGAACAACTGCAAAGCCGTTGCTTCTTTTTTTTTTTTTGCACATAGCGTTGCATTCCATCTTACTGACCTCGGAACTTCAGCAAATTTCCTAGGCAATAGATCAGGACACTCACGTCTGAAGCATCTTTTTGGCTTAAGGGAAAGGTTAGTGTTAGGGTGTAGAAACAAAATAATGCTACTTTGGGAGAGTACTTAGACACTGTCATTGTCTAGAAACATTATCATGTGTGCTCTCTCTTTGTTAATCCTGCCTCAAACTCTAAATCAAGCTCTGGCTGAGACAGTCCTGAGAGACTAGGCTTGAAAGAAATCAAATAGTCAGATTTACACTCTGCCAGTGTTAGGGTTGAAGTTAAGATTTGGGTATGTGTATGCTTTTTGGACCATTTTATGGTATTCCCCAAGGACCTATGCCGATTGTAATGGCTAGAGGCAGAAGTGTGGAAGTCCGGCAAATTCCGTAAGCAAGGTCGAGAACCTGCCCCTATCCCATCCCAAATTTACATACGCTATGGGATAGAATGCATCCCTTGTATTGTGCATATTAATGTAGCCTTCTATTTTAAGACAGACAGAACTCCAGAGAAAACGTTTAAACTATAATTCAGTTCCCAACAATTGTACAACAACAACAACATCAACAACAACAACAACAACAACAACAACAACAACAACAACAACAACAACAACAACGATATATCAAGCATGTAGTCGAGCCACAGTTTTGGATTGATCTGTTGTTAATATGATGACGTCCTCAAGTCACTAATTCAGTTACCCGCCAACGTCATTCTATACATGTCTTGAGAAAGCACTTCATTTGCCAGTTTCTTCAGCTCACCTGTCTCTAAAATGAGTACTCTGCTATATGTAGTAAACATTATTCATTGTGTCTGTTGAAGAACGGCAATACTCCGCATCTCTTGGAATAGTAGAACATTTTAGGCTGATCTGGCCTGTCTGGGAAATAGTAATGTCAGGTCTGGTTGACATGAGTTGTCTACATGTGAGATATAAACTTAATATCGTTATCGTGAGGATCATCATTATAATGTTGTTATCACACAGGTGGACCACAGCTTTGTCACGGAGAAGACAGAGACAGGGTGATCTTCGCAGAGCTGAATGCGAACATCACATTTTCCTTGTGTGTCATTGCCCGTGAGAATTTCTTTCTAATAAACGTTTCTGTGGAAGTTGACGGGATGACTAAGATATTACCTAAACACAGATATAGTACCTACAGAATACCTGGAGAAGGAGAAGACCTGTACCACACTGAAATTATTACAATGTACAGCATACAGAGAGGTGACTATGGAACAGTCACGTTTAATTTCTACCATCCGAATGAGAGACTCTTGTACAAGATACAGCTGAAGGAAAAAGGTAATTTTAAGTGAATATAAAGTGTTTTTTTGTCGTTACAAACTGCAGCTTGCCCTGAAATATTTATGGAATCACAGCTTCATAGTCTTTTATTTTGTTTGCTATTATGATAGGCGTTTGTTTTCTTCTAACTTTTCCGTGGGTATGTTTTTTTCTCAGATCCTTCAGAGCGAGCTCGTTCTCATATTACTGTTTGGCATTGTAATTTACATGTTAGTTCATTGATTGATTGATTGACTGATTGATTGATTGACTGATTCATTGATGCATTCATTCAATCTCTCACTAACTCACTCACTAACTCATTCACTAACTCACGTACACACTCACTCATGCACTTACTCCCTTTTTGAAACTTGGACACACGCACCCAGTGAAAAATTGTATTCTGTTAAACCATGTCATTTGGAACTTCCTATATGATCTGTTTATCATATATGTAAAGTCATGTGTCCAAACTCATGTATAATGCTGTGTATATAAAATAATGTACATTCACAAGTACACAAACACAAATGGGAACACGCATCATCCTCATTCGTGCGTTCATGATTCAGAAAGTGAGTAAGTGTGTGAGTGATTGAGTGCGTGAGTGAGTAAGTAAATGGAGTAATGAGTGAGTGAATTAATGAATGAATGAATGAATGAATGAATGGTTAGGGTTAGGGTTTAGAGTTAGGGTTCAGGGTTTAGGGTTAGGGTTAGGGTTAGTGTTAGGGTTTAGGGTTAGGGTTAGGGTTAGGATTAGGGTTAGGGTTAGGGTTTAAGATTAGGGTTAGGGGTTAGGGGTTAGGGTTAGGGTTTAAGATTAGGGTTAGGGGTTAGGGTTAGGGGTTAGGGTTAGGGGTTAGGGTTAGGGTTAGGGGTTAAGGTTAGGGTTAGAGTTATGAAAATTTTATGAGCATCACATTTTCCTTGTGTGTCATTGCCCGTGAGAATTTCCTTGTGATGAGCGTTTCTGTGGAAGTTGAAGGGATGACTAAGACATTACCTGAACACAGATATGTAAAAATTACTGGGAAAGGACAATACATGTACCATACTGTAGACATTACAATGTGCAGCATACAGAGAGACGACTATGGAATATTCACTTTTAATTTCAACGATCGATCCGCGTATGTCAAGGAATGAGAGACTCTCGTATAAAATACAGTTGAAAGAAAAAGATAGGTTTATGTGGTTTTAGAGATAGTTTCTTGTCCATACAAACAGCAGCTTGCTGAAAGATATTTAAGAAATTTCAACAAGACTATCTCAATACTCATTTATTTGGTTTGTCATTATTAGAATCCTGATAGCTTTTCCCTTTCATCTGAAATTTCCGTGGAGATGATTATTTCTGTAATTCTTTTAAGCGACCTTAATGTCATGTTGTGCCATTGTACTGATAACGAAATTCATAACATAACA
>JAWQUT010000483.1:543537-561157 GCA_033807755.1 Ellobium chinense
CCCCCCCGTTCTTAAAATGGACAGTGCTGTGTATACATTTGAAAATCTTATTCACAGTACAATTTAATGACATGAAATTTATGAGGCAGAATGAGGTACACACACTTTCCGAATAAGGTTTATGCTGGATAGATACTTCAGAAACATAACAACAGAGAACTGCGAAATGTGAATAATATCACTTATATTGTGATAGAATTATTGTGATCAGATCTAACCAAAAGTTTTTTTTTTTTTTAACCTTATAGCGCCAAACTGACAGCTTTGGGTTGTACTATTCCGCTGCCTTTGATTCAAATCATCCACAAGCTCTCTCTCTCTCTCTCTCTCTCGGTGGTACAATGAAATAATAGGCGGATTTGCACCATGAAGGCACTGCGTGCAAAAAAATTTTGACGTCACGTGGCTAGTTAATACTCGTTTCCTATACAGACTTAGATGTTGTCTGAAGTATACTTCAGCAGAGCCTCTAAACATTTTAGTCATAGATTCCATAGCATTTGTCCATAAAAAATGTATGATGCTGTATCTTTTATAATTGAATGTTACTATGTATTTAGCCTCTGAACAATAGAGATGAGAACTCATTGTCTTGTACAGAATAGTAGGGCCTTGTGTCATATTCCTAGGCAAAGCTTGACGTGGAACTCCTATACTTTGACGTTAAACCATCGAAACAGATGAATGTACAAGTATGTACGATTGCACACTGTTGTAAATGGGACCTACTTTTATATTCAGTATGTGATCTACATGAAGAAGGCCACGGGGTGAATTATGTTACTGTGGAAAGGAATCACGTTTAGCTCATCCACAGTTTCCATTACTTATACATTCCAAGAAATCACCACCAAACGCCTCGAATCAAACATAGGAAAACCTACGAACTGAGCCAAATTTTAATACTCATTTCATGAACTGTGTTAAATCTTGTACATTTCATGAAGGGAGCAATGGGTCGGACATTTCGTGAATTGGGCAGGTTCGTTGCCCAGTTTATGAAATGGGCTACTATTAGCATTGCTATGCCACTGAAAAGGACAGATGCTGTTTCCTCGTATGTCGATGCACTTGAAGATGGATAGCTCTGTCAATTAGAGAATGGATGGATGGATGGATGGATGGATGGATGGATGGATGGATGGATGGATGGATGGATGGATGGATGGATGGCGAAAGGTTCGGGTATGTGTGGAAGAGAGCAAGTAGAAAGAAAGAGACGTTTGGCTGGTAGGAAAATGGCCCGTAAATTACCGGTGCACAAAGACGGTATCTGCAATCACTTCCGATACGATGAACTAATTGAAATGTCATCTTATTACCCAGGAATTTTTTCTTTAAAAGTGATGTTTTGTAAATTTTTACCTACATGGATGATATTCTCCAGATATTCCGTAAATAGTTTTCTTACAGAAAAAAAAAAATGTCGCTCATAATCTATTTTTGGATATAGACGCTGCAAATCGTTCTTCAAACCCATTTTTTCGTAATGTAGGACTGAGTACTATTCACCTCATCTATGAATACTATGATTCAGTGGGAATTGGAATGGCCTAATCAATGTTTGTTTGTGTTCGCTTAACACTTGTAGCGCTAGCTGACCAGGCGCTATGCAGCTCGCTGGCTGTGTGACCTAGTTTTACTAATGTTATAAGTAATAGCGGATCAGCGCATATTGCCTGACTGTTAGGACCCGTTGCCAGGATACACGGCTGCTTAAATACGATCACCGCAGGTAGAGGTTGGTTGAGCGATGTATAATATGTATTAATACTGAACGGTAGCGAGCGCACGGTAGTATATATACCATCACCGCATCACGAGGGTTAAAATGGGCAGAATATTATAATTATCAGTGAGTTCATCTTTTCAAGTAGTCACTATAAAAGGCTTTGAACTTACAAATAGATAGTAAGTTTTAATGTTTTCTTTGTCTCTTTCTTTTCTTTTAATGTGTAGATTTCACTGCTTAAAAAGTCACTAAGTGGAAATTGCTTTTCTGATTTTAATATGAAATTTTATAATTTTGAAAGGCTATCTGAAACAGAGGCCGTACGACTAAAACTAACGAAAAAAAAAATACACATCCGGCTTACTAAGTTTTAACTACGATATTTTGAATTAGATTTTTTTCAAAAGTATTTTTAAAATCTTTAATGCTTCCCATTCGACTTTCTCAAATAATTCCACTTTATTTCAGATGCTGCTTAGAATGCTGGTCATATAATTGATATACACTCTGATTATTATGTACAATATTGTTGCTTCACAAAATATTATGCCATTCAATAAAGAGAGTTCTTTTTTTTTAAACTTTCATTGCAGATGTCTTGATTTGTTGGATTACTTCCGTATAACTCACATTGTTATCATGGGGTGAATGAATATTATAGTTACAAAATATTGAGCCCATTCTGTGCAATGGACGATTAACGCATTACACTTATAATATCATTGCGTATGCATCAGCGTCATGAGCAGACTTAATGAGGGTATTGAAAGCATGAGAAAGAATGAAACTTTATGGGCGGTTTGCCAAACTGTCTCTTAGTCTTACGTTTCTTGAATCCATAGCTTTATGTTTCATAAAACAATAATTGTTCTAAAATTTTTTGTTCATAAGTCTTAATTTATTTTCGTTATAAACAGTAAACACTGACAAGTGACAGTGATATATATACAATATTTGGTAATTTCTCTCTACCTGTTGCCTGGAGTTGCAGGAGCCAAATTGTAAAAGCATATTTGAGCCATTTAATAAAACTTTTTTCTCTAATCACAGGAACGTTTCGAGATGGCCGAGCCATCATTGTGCTCAAATTTACTGTTTACGGTGGGGGTTCTTTCGTTAGATTTTTCACAATTTTAGTTTACATGAAAAGGGGTTAAATATATGGCCTTCTTTTGCAGATCACAGGTCCGCACAAATGAAATCCGCTGAAGCCATTGGGAAACACTGCCTGCAACAATTATCTTTTTACAAATTCAAAACTGAATTTCACCACTTTTTGGGTGTGGTTTCATGCTACATGATTTTTTCTACACAATCTGTCCAAAGGACATATTTTATACTCTGCTACTATCGACTCGGCTAATCCATTTTTTTTTTACCAATTAGGCTCCTGCAACCTTCTGGAAAGCATTTCAGAAAGTCATATTACCTAATTACCTACGATCGCCACCCTCTGAGGTGATGAATATAGACATGAGTACAGAGAGTATAATATGAATCCACTGTGTTAAAATTATTATATAATGCAAAGCTACAAGTGATTGTAACCTCGTACGATGGCTTCGTGTGATGGGATAGGCTATAAATTTCTTGTAGACATGACACAAGAACACGCATCTGGCCACTGAGTCTGGAGATAATTGAGATGGACACAGGAGTTTTAAAACAAAACCACGGATATCAAACAGTTTGTTCGTTACTATAAGGAGGATTTTATTTCTCTTTTAAAAAATACGACAGCGTTCCGAGGTTAAAACCCATTAAAGGTTCTTTATGGCACCTTGAGCATAAATATGTTTGTTCCACTACAAATATGCAAGAAAGTGAAAGTGCAATTCAGCAGTTTGACATAAAACATAGTCAATAGATACCTAACAATTCACTCCCTCTCTTTCTTTTTGTCTCCTCCTCCTCTGCTCTCTCTATCCCTCTCTCTCTCTCTCCCTTCTCAATCGTCTTGTTCTCTTTTCTCCCTCCTACCTCTCTCCTCTTTCTCCACTCTCTCTCGCGCTTCTCTATCTCGTCTCTCTCATCTCTATGTTTGCTCTCTTTTTTTTTTCTCTATCGCTTCTCTATCTCCTGTTTCTCCTTTCTCTCTTCTCTCCCTCTTCTTTATCTCATCTCTCTCGCTCCCTTTTCCATTTCCTCTTCTCTCTTTCTTCCCTATTTTTTTCTTCTCTCTCCTTTCTTTCTTCTCCTCTCTCTATCTCTCTCACTCTCAATCTCTTCAATTCTTCCATTCTCGCTCTTGCCCATTGCTCTAAGATCCTTGTGAGATCTTTTGTGTTACTGAGCAGGCGTTACTCGTCTATGGACTGATAGAAACGATAATAATGGAGTGCAGAATTCGCCCCTTTTTGGGGGGGTCTTAGCAGATGTACTATGACAACAAGAACATAAGGGGTTAGGTAACGAAAAGCTGCTATCTTTGAATGAGACACCGGGGACAGTGTGTAACAGAAGGTTGCGTTTTTGCACACGGCCTGAACTGAACTGAAAGATTGAACGCGGAGGTTAGGAACATTTCATCGGCAAATATTGGGAAGCAACCTTCGCCATGAATAATGGACGAACCTCAACACGGCAACAGACATTAGTCAACAGGTCAGCTAGACAACGACGAGACTAATAACGACAGAATACTAGAGGTCACAGACCCAATACATTTAATGAAACAATTACATACAAATAAAAAATACATAAAAATTTAACATCATTAATGACACACGCCCTAATGGGTCCCCCCGCCCTCCCCCCAACAAACACACACCTCCCTTCAATTAAACTGCTAATACCTGCACGGAACAGGAACCCCCAAAGGGCCCCCTGTACACGTAGTAATGTCTGCAGGGAGGAAGAAACCTCCAATGGGTTCTCAGCAACAATTCAGCAACTCCCTGATGGTTGTGTACCACAATAAGTTACTTTCTAACTCCCTTTAGTAGGTGCAACTCAATAATATGCCTGAATGACTTTTCTGGCACATTCGTACTAATAATCATTCATACAATCTAACAGCTGTCATAACCAACAGAACTGAAGAAACAATTTTAAAAAAAATGCTTTTCCAAAGCGTTTACTTAATTGTCCATGGTCTGGAATTGAACTCTTGACCTTTAGATCTTGAATCCAACGCCGTTACCATTGGCCACACTGTATTCATTACTCTGTGTTTTGTGTATTTTTTACACCATCTTTCTCCAACAGTGGTTACCCCATCAAAGAGATCAGTCCTCGCCCCTGCAAAAATGCACAGGTGAAACTCGTGGACAGACCTGACCTTCACTTATATATAAAGTCTGGATGTCAGCTAGATGAGAAAGTGGTAGATGAGTGGCAATAGTGTGCATGAGGAACACGGTTTGTCTTAAAAGTGGATTGTACTCATGTAATATTGTATTGTAATGCATCATGTTGGCCTATGGCCTAATAAAACCTTTAAACTTTGACCTGTATATCGTCACATTTTTGGCAAAGTGACGAATACCGCAGTTTTTGGATTTTCGTGTTGTTTTTTTTTTTGTGCATAAAACTGCATAGTATCGATGCCTCTGTAACCTTGAAGAAGAGCTGGTTGCTGCTAGTTACAGGTTTCGAGACATTAAAGTGTAAAATAAGAAAAATTGTTAATGCCTTTCAAAAATAGAAAATCTTTAAATTGCTCTCCTGAAAAATCACAATTTTGCTCTTTCGTCACTTTGCGAAAAATCGGAGGATATACATATATATAGTTTCCGTGTTAAATCAAACAATCCCGGTCACGGACGTAACAGTTACGAAGGCAGAAAATTACGAAATGTAATGTAATGGCACACACAGTACACTCACGTGCACACACCAGTAGATATAACAACATGCACGTAGACGCCCTTGTGGTGTACATACAAGGAATCGTATCCTCAATTCAGGGGGAGCATATAAACAACTTCTGGTACTAAACACTTGAAACAGAGCAGCACATTCACAACAAAAAGAAGAAGAAGAACAACAATAATAACAATGACCAAGACTTCAATAACAATACAACAGTAACAATAATAGTAAATACAACAACAGCAACAACATTACACCACAACCACCACTGCCATCAACACCGCCACCACTACCACCACCAACACAACAACAACGACAAGAATAACAACACAAGCAGCGACATCATTAATCGATGGTAATAATAACAATAAAATGTGAGTAAACAGTCCTTTGATTTCTAATACTTTATCACATTTGTAAATAGTATTAGTACTTCTGCTGCTGTAGTGGTCACAGTGATAACGGTGATAATGATAACTAACTCTGTATTCTCTTCTATTATATTAACATTATGCGGCTAATGGACGTGAAAAACACACGTGATTAGAAAGTGCATAAACAATTTAAATCCACTCACAAAAATAAACATAGAATTTAATGGCGTTGAGGAAAGGAAACTTGGAAGATCGCGGTGTATACATGTTGGTATAAAAGAGGTGATACCAGTGAATAATTATTATGTCATATCAACATAATGATATTATTACAGTAATGTGCATTACATGTTTACGTGTCAGCAGCACATTATCAGTAACAAGACTAACACTCCATTTTACAAATGGGCAGGCAGGCAACGCACCAGCGGCGAAAGAATACCTAGCGCACCGAAAGGCATCATAGACGAATGCATTAGACTCCGTAAAAAGTTGGACGATTGGCGAATCGAGCGGATCGAAAAGATCTATCGGAGATTGTATTTCGTTGCTATACACATTCTTGTTACTTTTTGTGTATTTTTCTACGAATTTAAGTGAAAACCGCATGTTTTTACGTCACGTAGTTCTCAAGAAATCTGTGACACAAATTTGGCTGAAGCGTTTTATTAATATAGATAATACCTATGTCAGATGTGTATACACGTGAGCAATAACTCTGGAAGTCCCCATTTCAAGACACAGTTGTGTTTTATCCAAGCATGTTCACATTATCTTCACCCCTGCAGGTCAGAGCCCTTCAACTGCCGTGGGAGCATCTTGTGGCGTGTTAATTTTTAGGCACTGATCTTTCAGCTGGGAAAAAATATGTACATGAAATGCCTCCCAATATTTCTGGGGGGCATGATCCTTTCCGGGAAGTTAATCTACATCCTTTCCACGCCTTAACCATCATTCGTCACTTTGTTCCAATGCCAGTATGCTGGAAGATTTCTAGATGACATCACGTTAGTTCCATCTACCCAGAGCGGATGAGCGAGGATCCGAGAGAATGATGATGGATGAAAATGCTGTCTAGCAGTTTTTGTCTGGAAATATCACTCTCGGTAACTCCACTGGTCTCTGAAAATAATAGTCAGAGAAAGAAAAAAAATATTGTCGTAAAACTGTAGAGACAAATATTTTACCCCCTAACCATAAGCAAACCACTGTGCTCTGAAGAAAAACAAAAAGTATATAAGGTCATATTTAAGCCTCTTAAGCTGAACGCTACATTTCAAGATGTCTTGCAAAATTTGAGACCAGCTACTGAAATGATATGGCGTTCTATACCGGGCAAATTCATAAACCCATAAAGAAAGAAGTCGCGAAACAAAGAAAGAAGTAGAACTTTCATTCACACTGAAGGAAATTGTTTTACAATGCCACACAATGTTCTACATCTTATTCATAATACATATTGAACAATATATTATATATATATTTTTGTAGTATGCACTTAAATACAGAATGTTACAAATGAAATTCGTCAAATTCATTGTTAGTCGCCGCTATTCAGCGCCCTAGTCCCCGAGCTCTAAAAATAGGCACACATTTACACCTCACTGAAGTGATAAAAAGGGAGTGAAGTATCTTTCCCAAGGACATTACAGCACAAATCGTCCGGCAAGGGAGTCAAACCCATCAAGCTTAGAGTCTTTAGATTGTGAGAACAAATGACAAGCCGCCAGGCCAAGCTGCCTCTCTGAATTTGACTTCCATTTACTAGTTGTCTTTTACAAGAAGATAAAATACAAATGGGTCTGTCCTCGTATAGACAATATGAAGACACAGAACAAATGGGCATTCATAACATACCTGTCCGGCAATGAGATCTGTCCACACATTAAAGTCGGGGTTGAATGACATTTCCTCGGCATCAGGCTCAGAGCCGGCTGCTGCCTCGTATCCTTGACCCTCGTTGACCTCAACTGCCATTTGAGGTGTGTACGGCAGAGCGGTTGGTCGGTACAACAATGGCTGTTCAGGTGTGGGATGTAGAGCTTTGGATCTTGTAGCTGTGATCTGATGGCAGGATAAAGATGAGAAAGCAGCATTAAAGCCGTGCTAAAGAAAGTCATGTGACTTTGATCTGAATAAGGTTCGTGAGCTGGTGATGTGAAGTTGGAGGTGGAGTTGGCGCAGAGCTGAGTGAACTGGATGGGAAGGGGAATCCATCCATCCATCCATCCATCCATCCATCCATCCATCCATCCATCCATCCATCCACCCATCCATCCATCCATCCATCCATCCCATCCCATCCCATCCATCCATCCATCCATCCATCCATCCATTATATCAGTCTGTCCGTTCGTCCATCAGTCAGTCCGTCTGTCCATCGATACCATACGTACGTAGACCTATGTCACACCACAGTCATTATGCCAAACCTTGCTGTCGCCATTATCATCACTGGACCAGGATGACCTTTGGTGCCACGATGACCTTGCATTGAATCTCAAGGGCAGACCACTATCGAAAGTCATCGAAAACCACGAGTCACGAGGCTCGGCGCTTTCCGTCATTGGGTCACTTCCACTCTCTGTGCGCATGTTCCTTCCTTTATGTGATCGCTGTCCTCTATGTTGTGAGTTAGTCTGACCAGTGTTCCCTTTCATGAGATCTGCGGTATACATAATAGACATATTTTATATGTGCAAGTTGGGAAATTTGAACACGCGTTAATGAATCTCACTGTCTTTTCAAATGACCTTTCTATCCCAAGCCATAGTTCTAAAATACAATGAGACAAATTTTCTTATCGTCTGTTACAGTTTTATAATATTAAACAAACAAACCTTATAAACATGCCTGTCTGAAAACCACTGGCCCGGTCTTATTCAGGTAAACTTTTATGACTGTTTATGTATATGTAGATCAAGTAAATCTGTGCTCTCCCGACATCCCTGGCATTTGCATTGGATACAGTTGGGGTAAACCACCCCCCCTCCCCCATTCCACTTTAGGAAACCCCGCTTCGCCCACAAAATTAAAAAAAAAATTCCACGAAAGTAAATATTATATCTAGCTATTTCCCAGATGTTGCAGAACGCCATCATCGACAGATGACTTGTACTCTCAAAATGCAGCGATTAGTATGTTGCAAAACATACTCAGAAAGCACAGTTCGATACCCCAACCACCAGGCTAAGTTTTTTGTTTTTTTTTTAATTAACAGCCGTAGCTGTGTATAAACGTCCACCTGATTCCGAACTGACGGCGAGACGATGGGTGCAGAAGCAGAGCTCGTGGGTTCTATTCCCACCACATTACTGCACTTTCCTCCTTCCATTTTTTCTTTACATTTCTCATTTTGAGCACTTTTCCCTATATCCCACTCTGTGTGAGCATCTAGTTATGCCCGGTCACTCCCTACTTGTGTTACTAAATGCTTCATATTTATCTTGTCCTATATTTATTCGATACATGTAAGGTTGAGCATAACTTTTATATTATTTCTATAGATCTAGAACTAGTAGATCTACGCTTTGTTCGTCATTCCTGGAATTTATATGGCGAATTGTTAATTCCACGTTACATCACAGTCCTCGACAGCAGAGAATGCAGTTTGGAAGCTGAGCTATTTTTGAGCTTGCCACAATCTAACCTATCTATCAAATGTCACAAACAAATTAAGTCACAAAGTCATTGGTAAAGAAACAGCACTAAAGCTTGAGACTGCCAGCATTTTCCTGCATTGATTTTTCGCGTCTGCTAAAAAAACTCACTCAACTCCCAATGGCTATGACAATAAGAAATACACGTATCTTGCTCAATCTCAACTCAAGTTAAATCATTGCTAACCACTATAGTAACCAATATCCAAGTATGCCGTCAGAGGGCGTTTAGCTTCCGTTCCTCTATCGGTCACCCCAACTGCGCCTGCGTCAGCAGTCTCACTGAGGGAAGTCTTCCCTGCCAACTCGCCGTGCAGATCACAAACACCAGACTGGCTGCCAGACTCCATTGAAAGAATGTGCTTGCTGTGAAGAAATCAAATGGTTTGAAAAAACAAAATTCTTCATTGGGCTTTAAAACAACTCTCAGCTGTTATGCAGGTACAGCCATGCACAGCTACGCCAGTCACAAGTCCAGCAAAATTGCCTCCATTTTCCATTTTCCAGGTTTATTGTCTCAGGAAAATAGTTGGTCTGATAATATGGTCTGTTATATTGGAGATTCTTGGCTGAGGCATCTTCTAGTTTCGGAAGCGAGATTTGATCTTGCTGTCAGACTTCCGTTTTGCTTAAACCAGAGGCACTGGTGGCATTTTCTCGTTCAGAATAGTTTATGGGCTTACTTATTTTGACAAGAAAACCAGGGGACAGGCTTAGATAATACAATTAATTAATCAAGCATAGGCTACTTTGGTCTTTGTATAATTTTATCTCCAGCCCCTACCTCCAAGTAGTTCTGGTCTGGGATAGGGGGTGGGGTGGGGAGGGGGGGGGATGAAACCAACCCCTTTCCATTGGTTCAAACCGCCTTTAACCATAACGCGATCATAAACATGTGACGGTCATGGTCTTTCAGAGAGGACTCTTACTCCTTTCTTATTCATCTTGCAACAGTCTTGACGTCAAATGAGGCTTAAATCACTTTTTGATTACATCGCTTAATGATGTGATATGAAAACAATTTGTTTTACTGTCACTAATTGATAAGATAAGATAAGATAAGATAAGATAAGATAACATAAACTTTATTAATCCTTCCGGAAATTTGTCTTGAACAAGTGCACAAAGACAATTCATACAAACCAGCAGGTTTTGATCTAGCATTAATCTGTCACGAGTTACAGTTGTCTGAAGTGACAGGAGTCACCTCCTTGCAATGGATACAGAAAATCGTGTTTCAAGTACATTTCTTTAAGATTAAAGTCACCTAGTCTGCCTAGAAAAAACTCAGTTTCACTTATATTTACTAACCTATTATTTTTAAAGGATTTATCGAAACTGTTTAAGGTTTTCTGTATTATTATTGTCATTAGTTTAAATTCCGTCACTGTCTGTGGTGTACAGTTTTTTGTATCTTTATGTACAATTGGTTAAAACAAATTTTTCTGTTTCCTGTCTTCCATTCACCATAACACCTACATTTTTTGTGGACAGAAATGATTTTGTCATCAACTTCTGCAACGACCACAACACTGATATCGACTGCTCTCAACACAAGCATCTTTAAAGACTTGTACGTGGGTGCCTAACCCAGCGACACAGGCAAAATAGTTTTGCCTATTATATACCACAAGACAAACACCCCATTTTACAAATGGGCAGGCAGGCAACGCACCAGCGGCGAAAGAATACCTAGCGCACCGAAAGGCATCATAGACGAATGCATTAGACTCCGTAAAAAAGTTGGACGATTGGCGCGTCGGGCGGACTGAAAAGATCTATCGGAGATTGTATTTCGTTGCTATACACATTCTTTTTTTTTAAAAAGGGTAAAAAAAATAAAGAGGACTAATGTGTATAGTTACCTTTTGTGCATTTTTCTACGAATTTAGGTGAAAACCGTATGTTTTTACGTTACGTAGTTCTCAAGAAATCTGTGACACAAAATTGGCTGAAGCGTTTTATTAATATAGATTATACAACAAAAAAGTAAGGATTGTCGTAGCCTTAGAATCCCAGGTCTTATCTTAAGAGCTTTACCTCTTTGATCTTCTGTAGATAATGCAGACACTGACGATGATAATGAGGATAATAACAGCACCACCAACACCAACTGAAGTGGCGATGATTTCAGCCGACGACAGCGACAACTTTTCCACCTTCACTGAACAGTCATCCCCGCTGTATACGTACTCCTCGTCTTCTATGCATCTGGTGATGATAGTGATGAAGATGTTGATAACAATACTCTACGTATTTAATTATTAAATGTGATTAAACAGTTGTAGTTCATATTACATTTTCCATTAAAAGTTGATTACTGTTAGGTAAAAGTAGTCCTAGTGTTTAAAAACAAAACGTTCGCATATTTTGCACTGATATCAATACAACAACAACAACAACAACAACAACAACAACAACAACAACAAACAACAACAACAACAACAATCCTAGCAACAACAACAATAACAATTTTAGGGAAAAAAACACCAGCAACACTTTCAAGCACCAAACCTGCATTTCGGGTTGTGATACTCATCGATACAACACTGAGCATGCTGTGGACAGGTCGTATAGACACATTTATGTTTACATCCTCTTGTTGCATGGTCGCAGAAATAATCTTCAGGACACAGGGGTCCAGCCGCACACACATCTTTTTCAACTTCCTGAACTTGATCCACAGCTGGGGACACAGTTCATGTTGTATTAAATTTAAGCCTACTACCCTGCGTCAACAGCCGGGCGTAAATACTCACTAAACAGTGTCTGACGCACGGAAATAACGTAACGTACGCTGAGAAAAATCTGAAGATAGTAAAAGATAGTGGGACCTTGATACTGATAGTTTGATAATGAAGACATTGAGGAGAGAAGGATACTGGTGATAAACATGGAGGCAATGATGATTGTTTTTATAATGAAGGGGAGGAAAAGAGGAGAAGGAAATAATGTGGTAGATGAAAGAAATGATGATGCTGGTATTGATGATAGAAAAGATTTGGTTTGATCTGGCAGAATTCACTGAACGAACAGCAAGGTATATCTATGGGTTATGTTATAATCAATACCAGACTGCATGGATGGATGGATGGATGGATGGATGGATGGATGGATGGGTGGATGGATGGATGGATGGATGGATGGATGGATGGATGGATGGCGAAAAAGGAAATACATAGGTCAACGAACCACTGATCAAGTAGAAATTAAGAAAAAAGTGATAGGATAAGGTATACAATGACGACAAGAAGTGATTAAAAATGGATAAATGATGTAATGGAGAAGCGAATAGGGACAAAGATAAAAAAAAAAAAAAATGTCGGTTGTCCAAAGAAGGAGCGTACCGTCAACCTTTCTGTATGACGAACAGGCGAACACTTAAAATGTTTGGATGACGAAGGGGCAAATCGATCAATTTTGGGGGTATCGACTTGTTGTGGTAATCAACAATGAGAGGGCTTTATCCCTTGTTAACGATTTACAAAAAATAAAATTCTTCTCACTTTTCAAGTGATGCAATAAGACCGAAAGGCGAAACGCCAGGGTCGACCGCTCGGGTATACGACGAAGAGGAGAACAATCCGCGGCGCTTCACTAGTCAGACGAAGGATAAACCACACTTGCGTCTGTAGACAGAAGGTCAGCCGGCCTAATGCGCATGTGCGGAAACAGCAATCAGCTGTGTTTATATTGGAAAACAGGTCAGACATAAAATATCGAAAGAATAAGCTAGACAGCGCGTAGTTTGCCGTAATAAATGGTGGGTTAGCTGTGAATATAGTCTAAACCTCAGCAATTACCGACAAATGTGGGATTGTGGATCAGTTTGATTAACACAGTGACTATGCAACAAGACTGCACACTTAGAATTTCCTGATAATTTAGAGATGTAGACTAATCTAGGCTACCGGTAACCTACATTCACACGGCCTCGCTCGAGATCATGTAAAGAAGCTGATTGCTTTTTCCGCACTTGCGCAATAGGTCGGCTGACCTTCTGTCTGCAGACGCAATTATAAACCACGGACACTCCACTCCACTGTATGACAGAGGGGCGAACTAATATGCTGCGCCTCATTGGTCAGGGGAACGCCCAGCCACCCCAAGGTTTTGTTTGAAGTAGGGGAGAATCCGATGTTTCACCAAGAGGGCGGGGCTACAAATAATAAGCTTCTTGTTGAATGATCTTATGGGCCAAATTCAAAGTAAGTTAATAAATTGCCGAAAACGAGGCAACAGATCCCAAATCACACACGATCTAACTTCATGTAAGGTTAATATGGGTAAAGAGACATTTTGTGTTCAGTGACGAAACAGTTGTGTTCAGTGACGAAACAGTTGTGTTCAGTGAGGAAACAGTTTTCAGTGAGGAAACAGTTGTGTTCAGTGACGAAACAGTTGTGTTCAGTGACGAAACAGTTGTGTTCAGTGACGAAACAGCAAAGATATTATATTTGAGCAGAGGGCGATAGTCCTTAAAAAAGGCCTTAAAACAATCGCAGCTAGAGGAGTCTTTAGATTTAAGTAATCAAACTAATGACAGTGTATCACATTTATTGAACATTTCTGGAATAAACGATCTTGATGTGTCCGTGTCCGATTTATGGACGGACCGACGGACAAAACTATAAATGTACATATTATTTGGAATGGTTCTTGTTTGAACAGATGCAGATTAATTAATAGAAACACAAAAACATATACATTTGTTTATTCTCTGCTTAACACAGAATTCCGAATGCATTTCATTATTTTACTCCATTCCTGCTGAACTTCTATATTATGGGAAGCAAAGACTGATAATCTTAACCCGGTGGGGTTGTCGCTAAATCAGATAATGATGATGTTGCTACTGCTGTTGTTGTAATAGTTGTTGATGATGATGATGATGATGATGATTTCCTTATTATGTGCCTCTTTTTATAATTTAAATAAAATTGTAAAATACGACAGTGGTGGACGCTATTTCCGTTTATTTTGTGTGAAACAAATGATGATGATTGTAACATTTGTGATGCTTGTTGTTTGTTTAGGCTAGCGCCCCCCCCCCCCTTCCTTTGTTATACGGCCCTGGACCGCGGCTCCGGTCCTTCATGATTCGAGAATGTTGCAGTTAGTAGCGGCTGGGATCAGTTGTTTTTTTCCTCTCTTTTAACTAGGGCAGCAGCGCGTTAGGTTACGCTCCCGTCCCGCCCGATAGTATTGAGACTGTCTAGTGTCAAGGTCAGCTCAACCGTATAATGCTTTGAGTAAACGCAGTATTAGCCTTCCCGAAGGTTCGGGTGGGATGCTTTGAATGAACGCAGTATTAGCCTTCCCGAGGGTTCGAGTGGGACCGCGATCGGCATGTTTTGATTCTAATTAGTCTAAAAGTTGCTGTTCGTACCCTCTAGACTAGCATGTTTGTTTGGGCGCATCGTATGATAATGACGTCATTTATTCCAGAATTTTTACTGAAATTATTACAAAAGGCACGAGAGTGAGAGAGTTGTGAGAGTTGGCTGTTATGGTCTGTACATTGTGAATTATTTGCTGGTTACACCTTGTTACCAATAAAGAAGTGTGCATTCTGTTTCCTGCGCAGCGGACTTGGTTTGTGAATTAAAAGAGCAACGTCAGTAGCGTTTCTAGGGAGAAGCTATCGTATTCAGTGCCTCTTCACTACACGTCAATACTGATTGACACCTGCTAGCTACAATGATGATGATGATGATGATTAAGAGACATTTAACTTGGATACAAGTAAAAGATACAAAAACAAACAAACAAACAAAATAATGTGAATAAATGGCAAATCCATGAATAGACCTCATTTCTGCACAACAAGAAAGCGAGTGCTCTGCAGGCGGGCAAGTATCTGGTCAACAGTCACCCTGATGTATTAGGAAGAGGCGAAACTTATTTTAGATAAAAAATTCATCGTCTACAATAGTCCAAACTGCGAAAAAAAAATGCAGAGATTGTTGGTTGATATAATGAATAATTGAAATCTGTCACAATTTTAACAACAAATTTCTCCAAACTGATGTTTCGGCGATTCGCCTCTTCGTTATAGAGACGGGTTGTGCTTTCGTCTTTTCGTAGTGCAGCGAAGTTCCGAATTCGCTTCTTCGTCAGACAACCGACGAAATGGAGAATTTAAGACGAAATCAGAGTAAAAGGGGAAAGTCAAGATGGTGATCCACCAACGATAAAAAAAAATGCACCTAATGATGATGAGGGAATAACATTAAAATGGATTATGAAAGGGGAGGAGAAAGCCGACGCTAACGGGCACCTCACCAACACAGACAGTGCACAGTATGAAAATAACATCAAGCAACCAGCACCTGATCTCGTTTGCCACTCAAAGGTTAGGTTCACGTAATTTTTGTCCACTTCTGGAATAGTCAACAAACTCTCCCAGACCTTGATCAGTTCCTCCTCGAAGCGAGTTGAATTCACGACAGTGGGGATATCCGTGTTGTTTTCGAAAGGTTGGAGCAGCACAACGTATTCCACCCTAATACTTCCTGGCCTAGACAAATATTTAAATATCATGATGGTAAGGTAAGTTAGCTTCAGGTAAAGTCAAATCTAAGAGAAGTGAATCGTGAAATTAAACCAGCTTTACGATGTCGCAAAGTCAAGTGAAGTTATCGTGTGGTGGGACGTCAAATGAAAATGAAGTCCATATGTTATGAAATAAAGTCAGTGTAGCGTTTTCTTTGGAGACATCGGAACAATGTGAAAGTCAGAGTTGCATGATGTATGGAATAGTCAAGATCACGTGGAAGAAAGCCAGAATGGAGAAATATAAATAAATAAATTGTGAAGTAAGGCAGCGAATAGCTACATGCGGATAGATCAAAGTAAAGTGAAGTAATGTTAGCGTAAAGTGAGGCTGAAAAAGATGCTATTCAATGTGATGTGATGAGGCGATGACCTGAAGAGGATGAGGGGCCCACATAGAATATCTTAGAGTTAGCTGAAGTAAACAATGTTATTTGACACAATCTCTTAAAGGGAACAAATTAGGAGTAAAAGCGAAGTGAAGGAATGTTGTATAAAAAGAAATGGACAAAGACGGAAAAGTCAGATCCAAAAGAACAATGGTTTGCAATGGAATGATACTTACCAGAAGCCGCGAATCAAAATGCGTTTGAAATTCGTTGCATTAAGATACTGCTCCTCCAACTGAAAGTAAATAAGCAAGGTCTTATACACCAGAATATGCTGTTAACATATTATTTGAGGAATGTCTAAATGTCACCTTTTGTTTTTGTTTCCTCTACAAAAAAATGCTAAGCCTCTAAATCAGAACTACATTTCTGTTCTCTAAAACCATGACACAATAAGCAGTCCTGCTCTATTAAATCTGGACAGATGTACAGACTAAAAATGGGGTCAACAGACTAACCACATTCAGATCCAAATTCAAGTGATGTAATCAAATCTGCGTTGCTCAAACTCGCCCGTCGGGAAGGTACCTGCTTTTTGTGATTTCTTAGCAACACAGGTTTTGTTTAGTGCAGTAGTGCTGTATACAGACTTTAGAGAAGTCATCTTGTTCACAGAATGCTATGATAATAAGATGTCTTGATTTACGACCTCAATCCAATGAACAGGGAGAAGAACAAACAATCTGATCTTACCAGCATTGTATAATTTGTAGCTGTCTCGTTGAACACTCTAGACTCCTTGTTGTTTAGTTCCTTGTAGTAGACACCTTTAAACTTGATGGTGAAGTCCAGTTTCAACTCTGCTTTTTCTGAAATATTTTAAGATCTGAGCCATCCATTACATCATGAAGAAAAAAATGACTTCTATTGTCCTGGTATAGAATTTGGCTGCCATATAATGTTATGTATCATTATCTCATTCATAATAGTAAGACATAGAACAGAACACATCATACATGTAAATAGGCCTACATAATATTACAAATTTTAATGAAATACATGATACTGTCATTGCTGGTCGGCCGTGGTGCAGCGTCCTGGCGCCCCCAGCTCTAGACTAAGCCAAATATTCATTTACACCTAAGTCGAAAGGGCCGG
>JAWQUT010000484.1:0-26806 GCA_033807755.1 Ellobium chinense
TCATATATGCTTTGTTCTTCCTGACCTCACCTTAAACTAAGCACATGGAGGGGACATTGGGTTGGGAAATGGGGAGGGGGGGGGGACTTTAAATATTACCCAAAAGAATTAAATCTTGGGCCAGTTTTGGAAAGTATACAATGACCTGGCTGGAGGGCTTCTGTATCAGAACAGTAAAGCCTCACTAATTCGAATGTCACGGGAAATATTTAGTAAGTTAAGTTTGTAGGCTAATTTAGAATTTACATACTGAAGTTTACAACAATGGACCGTAGCATTGTAATGAGTAGGTAGAGAATTAGAGCCTATTCAAGCCCTCTACTCCTGCCATTTTACATTTGATCGTACATTTATATTATTATAATATTATTATTATTATTATTATCATTATTATTATTATTATTGTTGTTGTTATTGCTCTGTTGTTGATGAGTATCTTTTATTACAGTACACTGGGTGATCCTAATGTTACAGTGGTATAAATGGGGTGTGGTGAAAGATAGATTTGTGTCTATCTGCCCTAGTGATCACTGTACTCCCCAGTTCAACAAAACCACGTCACCTCCAACTAAGTACGTTTGTGTAAGTCCATCTTGCATATCCAGCATCTGCTCCCTTGAGGGCCAGTGATTCAGAAACTCATAGATGGGTGTGTCAGAGGATTGGATATTATTACAGTGTAAAGATAACGTGGTACTGGCCGATGTTTTGAATTAAGATTTAACTGTAGTTCAGGTTTTCAATACCTAACATGGTGTTTTAGGTCACATGTGGTAGGCGCACACCTAGGAAAATAGAAGCAGCATCAAAGAACGGTGTAGGTGTCAGGTGAGAAGGGGAGGTCACATACGCTATTAATGAGAGGCATTCGTTATATATTATAACACACTGAACGCAACTAGAAAGTATCCACTATTTTCTAAATAAATGACCTCTCACAAACAAAAGGCACACCATCAATAAACCATTCCATCCCACAGAACCATCTCATTTATGTCATCATCAACACCATCAACACTACCAGTATCACATAATCACTATCATTGTGGGCCTGTCTGGTTGCTCGGATACTTTATAATGGCTTCAGTATACTTAGAGACATCCACGTTGGGTGCATACACAGGCACAAATCAATCTGTTTGCTGTGATCATTACAAGTTCACTCATAATAATTATTCTGATTAATATCACAGTAGCTCACACTTTTCACTTTATATGCAACTGTCTAATTAAGTTTAGCCTTGTTTTGTAATTGTTATTTTGCTGTTCTATACAAATGCAAAGGTACATCCTTTTGTCTGTGTCAACGAGTACACTGTATAATACAGCCACGGAATACTGTCAAAGAGCCCTGAATACTGATCTTTTAATAGCAAGAAAATCCATGATAACAGGAGATTGTAATCTGCAAGGAGTGTCCCAACAAACTTTAATCTACTTATATTTGTAGGCAACATTTCATCATAATATAACACACAACCAAACATTACTGAACATAACTCAAATACAGAAATGTAACAAAATTTATTCAAAAGTTATTTTAACATGTAACAATGATTCCTAGAAATGTTGCTACTCCAAAGTAAAAACAACTGTGGATCATCAGTGTCCAAAACTGGCCAAATCCATTCTAAGCATAATAACACCAACAGAAATACAAGCAAAATAATACAACATCATTGATACTTGTCTGGTAGTCTTCATTTAAGCATATATAGATGAGTGAAATTTGCTATGGAAAATAACAGAAGAGTAAGCACATTTTTCAACCATATATGGTTTGAGATATCAAGTCTGATTTCACTGCAACACTGGAATCAGTAGACATGTCAGAATTTCTGGACTATGGTGCAAACAGTATGGTCAGATCCTCATCACAGAAAAATCAATATCTCAGGAGACTGGTTCATTATAACAACATCACTTCACAATTTCACTCACTTCACTGCCATTTAGACTTTGTTAGATCTGGTACCAAATACAGAATGCACATAAAACACTGCTTCCTATGCCCTTGTGCCCAAATCTCCATGACTGTATCAGAAAGGATGAGACATTGTTATGCCGGCTTTAACAATGCATCATCATTAATCTGGCAAAGTCATCAAGGTCTGTACACTAAGACAAGAAGAACAAAGTGTTCCAAGTTTATCTGCATTTGGTTCCTGACCTGAATGTGAAGGACCACAGAAAATGCAAACTGGCCAGAAATATGATAGCTTAACACTTCGTGAACCACAATCGCAACATTGCATCCAATATTAATTTACTCCGCCAGTGTTGCAAAAAGTGCAGCTAAGTTACCATGAAGTTATGTCATAAGAGGAGTCTTGGCTGTGGAAGGATAATCAACTTGTAGAGGCTGTGGTATACAATATATTAAAGTATTTAAGAGCAATCCCTTTGGGAGGATTCTATAGAGATGTCTGAGTGTATATGATGTGGACACTCAATGGTGAGAGGAAATAGATATAGGAGAAGTAAACTCTGAAATTGTCCCTAACCTCCAACCAAAAAAATTATTCTTTCAGTTGACAAAATCATAAAGAGTGCAGATATAGTTAAGTACAATGATGCAGCTGAAAAAAAAAGTTAGAGAAGCATTAAACAGAGCTGCCACAAAACTAGGACATCAAATGTATTGCCTTGCTGTTTTAAGAAAAAAGGATGTGGGAGCCAGAATCACAGTAAAGTGTAACCAAAAATAACCAAAGTGATTTTTCAAACCGTGGTAAAGTGGCTGCCGTGTCCCCTTATTTCTGATACTATGGTTTACTAAAAAACCCTAGCAACTCACAAACTCATAATTATGGACTGGTCACCTGGAGTTCACATTTTTTAAAAATTCCCCTGTATTGGATATTTTGTGTTAACAAAACCTGAAACTCATCCTTAAGTGTGCAACAATTTGAGCAGATGATTTTGATAATTAATCAGTCTATGCTAAATTTCAAATAGCAAAGCTTTTGGTGCCAGGCTGATGGAATGGCTGAGAAAAACTTGTTTCCTGGTAATTTCATCAATCATTACTAACTGATTGAAATCATGACATTTTATTACATTTGTCATTTCCCATAAATCATCACCTCTTTTTTGATCATCTCTGGATGGGAGTTTATGAATGTCAATGCTGATGTTACTTAGGAAAATCTCTGTGGATATTAGGTCTATCAATGTTCCTTAGTGCTTTTTATTGATGGGTTTCTCTAATTCTTTACTCCCAATCCTCACGTTTCTTTCCCCATGTAGGCCTGACCCTACAGGTACACAATAAATTAGTTGTAAAAAGGTACTTGTCGCAAGTCATGGTTATCAAAATGATCTTCCTGACTCCTTGTTCAAGTATTAAGATCTAATGAAAAATTTCAATGCCATGTGAAAATGGTCTTAGTCCAGAGATATGACCTATCTTCTAAGGCAGTCCAAGAACTCAGCAGAACTGCAAACCCTGCTGGCCTTGTGGTACATAGTGACTTTCCTTCATCTCGTGCAAGTTAAAATATGAACATCACAGAAAACCCTGCAAATTTCTTTTGGGAGAGAGATTCAAAATTGCATTCAAAAGAAATGTCCTTGACATGACATCACATATCCTCAAGCTGAGTCTTGTGTTGATAGGGAAAAACATAAATATGAACTGGAAGTACTGTCATGATAGCACAATGTTATAAACCTGAGGTAAATTTACAATAGGCTGGCAAAGTTGCAGATTAGGAACAGAATATTCAACCACAAAACATTGCATTTCACTTACAAGAGCTGTCAAAACTATATCCAAGCCTTTCCATAAGTTATCCTTCCACAAAATGCATCTTATCTCTGAGAAACATGAAAAGTAGAGTGGCACGTTCTGTTAGGTCCCCATCTAGCAGAACATTCAACTCCATAAGAATAACTGAAAAGATAATGACACACGATAATAAGAATGCATACCTCAGGCATCTCAAACACAGCCAGATGTAATGCATGGAAAATAGCAATAATAATGCATACCTTTCAGAAAACACTAATAATCTTAAAAAGCTATTGTATTTAATAATGAAAATGCCTGAATGTGAGTAGGGTCTATCAAATGATGGAAAAGTTATCCAAAAAATGATGCTTAGGTATAGTTAACAAAAGTTACAGTCTGAAGTATGTCTCTGAAAACACATTCTCTCAATGCCACAGTGTTTACTGAGAAAACTCTGTCGTTCTTCACTGATCCATTTCATACATGTAAACTTTGCCGCAAGATAGCTTCAGATTATCACATAGTGCAGTCAGTGACCCTGATTAACCTTTGAGACACTTCAAATGATGATCTATCCAGTGGCATACTTTCTCAAGCTCTAGTACATACAATACAGAATTTTAAAAAAGTCCTATCTATGTAGCCCAAAGTTATAATTACATAATGCAAAACCTTCACATAAAAGAAGTCTTACTAAATGCAAGAATCCAAAATATACACTTTCCAACTAAAGCCTGACCCAGCTAGACAAATTATGCTGCCAGGTCACAAACACAGAAACCTAAAGGATAATTTCAAAACCATCTTCATGTCTAAAGAATTTTACCGCATTTTCTGCAGAGTTCACATTTTTGCTTACACCAGAGGAAGAGAAACTACTACATATCACAATATGTAGCATAGTCTGCAGCTCTGTTGAATTCCAGTGCTGCTTTAGAACAAATGCTATACCTCTAGGCTATGGCCATTTTAACTTGGAATTACAAAATTGCACCAGATCTGATTATTAAACAATGAGCAAAGGAGATAATTTTGAAAATCATAATTTGGGACAAGTACCCTATTCACAGCTTAATCCTCATGTGCCAGTGGAGCCAAGCCTGCATGGGTTGAAAAAAGGTGATTACTGACAATAATGATTCAGAGAAACCCATCAGGGAAAAGCTCTGTGGAACAATAGTGGAACTAATACCCACATGGATCTCCATAAACTACATCAGTAATGACACTTAAAAACTTCCACCCACAGGTTATCAAAGATGAAATAATGATTCATGGCCAGAGATAAAGATAGCAAATTATCATAACATTTTCCCAGCCAATAATAAATGATAAAATCAATAAAAAATGAGTTTTCTTCACCTACTCAATCAACCAAAAACCAAATTAAATTTCAATTTGAAATGTTGGGACATACTGATAAAGTATCAAAAGCATCTGTTGAAACATGCTCACATTAAAGTATGACTTCCATGTTCTGTTAAGATAAAAATATCAAATGCAGGAGAACCTCAAGAACTAGAACTCTGAGTGACCAGTCCAGGACTGTAAGTAGGTCAGTGTGAGAGTTTTTGAGTTAACTTTGGTAGTGAAAAAAATAAGGTACTCAGGACCAGTTTATTGCAGTAATTATGTGGGGTTTTGCAAAGTTCATGAAGGTTCAGTCACAAAGCTCTACCACATTTAGATTCTCTTTAGAGTTGGATGGAATGTACTTTAACTCTGGCCTTTCAGTACAATCCTCAAAATTTGTCAAATATGAAAACACATCACAAAATGCCTCAGGGTGGCACAGAACAATGTCCTGACAAACGTTTAGACCATGTAACAAGTTCTTCCTGAGCAATTTAACACCAACAAAGCGTGTAATAAACAATGAAACCTGGGAAGACAAAGTAAAAGCAAAAATAATACTCGTGTAATACAGGGATTGTCTAAATGCTTGTCTGTGACTCAAATGATGATCCCCCTCCAAACGCCCATCTACAGTTCAAATGATGGCCTCAAAACCCATCCAAATCCGTCTCTAACTAACATGAAGGTTCTGGTGACCATTCAAATACCCATCTTTAACTCAAAATAAGGTCCCCAAGGCCCATTCAAACGCCTGTCTCTCAATGATGGCCCTATAGCCCATCCAAATGCTTTTTTTTACCTCAAATAATGGCCCAAAAGCACAATCCAGATACTCATCTCATTCAAGTTATCGCCCCAAAGCAATCAAAATGCTTGTCTCTGCCTCATAATGATGGCTCTAAAGCCAATCCAAATGCTTGTCTCTAATTCAATGATAACCACAAAGCTCATCTAAATGCTCATCTCTAACTCAAATAAGGGCCCCAGAGCCCATCCAAATGCCTGTCTCTAACTCAAATGAGGGTCCCAGGGCCCATCCCAATGCTCATCTTCAACTCAAACAATAAAAGACCCATCCAAATGTTCATATCTGTCAAATAAAGGCCCCAGGGCTCATCTAAGTGCATGTTTGTAACTCAAATCAAGGCCCCAGGGCCAATCCAACTCTCTAACTCAAATAGTAGCCTTAAAGCAAATCAAAATGCTTGTCTCTGACTCAAATAAAGGCCTAAAGGCCCATTCATGTGCCATCTCTACTCAAAATGAGGGCCCCGGGTGCCATTCAAATGCCTATTACTAACTCAAATCATGGTCCCAGAGTCCATTCAAATGCCCGTTTCTTACTCAAATGAGGACCCTATGTCCCATCCAAATTCTCATCTTTAACTCAAAAGGCCTCAAGGCCCATTCAAACGCCAATTCAAATGGACTTGTCTAAATGCATGTCTGTTTCTCAAATCATGGCCACAGGGCCCATCCTAATGCTCATCTCTGACTCAAAAAAATATGGGTCTTAAGGCCATCCAAATGACCATCTCTAACTCAAAGGCCCCTGGGCTCATCCAAACGTCTAATTCAAATCATGGCCCTAAAGCCAATCCAAATGCTCGTCTCTAACTCAAATAGTGGCCCCAAAGTCAATCCAAATGCTCGTCTCTCAAATAGTGGCCCCAAAGCCAATCCAAATGCTCGTCTCTTACTCAAATAGTGGCCCCAAAGCCAATCCAAATGCTCGTCTCTCAAATAGTGGCCCCAAAGCCAAAGCCAATCCAAATGCTCGTCTCTCAAATAGTGGCCCCAAAGCCAATCTAAATGCTCTAACTCAAATAGTGGCCCCCAAAGCCAATCCAAATGCTCATCTCTAACTCAAATAGTGGCCCCAAAGCCAATCCAAATGCTCGTCTCTCAAATAGTGGCCCCAAAGCCAATCCAAATGCTCATCTCTCAAATAGTGGCCCCAAAGCCAACCCAAATGCTCGTCTCTCAAATAGTGGCCCCAAAGCCAATCCAAATGCTCGTCTCTCAAATAGTGGCCCCAAAGCCAATCCAAATGCTCGTCTCTAACTCAAATAGTGGCCCCAATGCCAATCCAAATGCTCGTCTCTGTCTCAAATAGTGGCCCCTAAGCCAATCCAAATGCTCGTCTCTGACTCAAATAGTGGCCCCAAAGCCAATCCAAATGCTCGCCTCTGTCTCAAATAGTGGCCCCAAAGCCAATCCAAATGCTTGTCTCTAACTCAAATAGTGGCCCCAAAGCCAATCCAAATTCTAACTCAAATAGTAGCCCCAAAGCAAATCCAAATGCTCATCTCTAACCCAAATAAAGGCCATTCAAATGCCATCTTTAACTCAAAATGAGAGCCCCTAGAGCCATTCAAAATGTCTGTCTTTAACTCTAATTATGGTCCTGTCCACCCTCATGCTTGGCTATTACTCAAAATGAGGGCCCATAGTATCCAAATGCCTATGTCTCACTCAAATTAAGCTCCAAGACCCATTCAATTGCCTGTTTCTTACTCAAATTATGACCCTAAGGCCCATCCAAATTCTCATCTTTAACTAAAATGAAGGCCTCAAGGTTAATTCATATGCCATCTTTAACTCAAAATGGGAATGCCAAGACCCATTTAAATGTCTGTCTTCATTATGGTTTTGAGGTCCACCCTTACACCTGACTGTAACTCTAATGCCCTAAGGCCCATTTAAATGCCCATCTCTAACTCAGATAAAGGCCCCAGGACTCATCTAAATCCTGTCTGTAACTCAAATCATGGCCCCATGGCCCATCAAATGAGGGCCCTGGAGCTCATTCAAATGATCATCTTTAACTAAAAAAAATAAGGGCTCCAAGGCCATTTAAATGCCCATTTTTAACTGAAATAAAGGCCCCAGAGCCCATCCAAATGTCTGTCTCTAACTCAAATGATGGCCCCAAAACTAATTCAAATTCTTGTCTTTAAAACTAAGGTCCCTATATATGCCTTCTAACTCAAAGGCCCCCTGGCGCATCCAAATGTCCATCTCTATGTCTGTCTATGGCTCAAAGTCACTACACCTTTTGTCTTGCATGATCTGAGACCATCAAAGCACTATATATAAGCTTGTTAACACAGGATGGGAATATCACACTGACAAATATCACCTCTGCCTGTCATCATCAAGCCTATTTTCAAGTGCTTGTTACATTTTTCCCTAGATTCTGATACCTCAATCTTTTCACACCATTCTCTTATATAACAGCACTGCATAAAGGTGTGACTGTTTTCATTCCCTTGATATCCTTTTATTTACAAGACTTATGACAATGCCACTCCATTCTAACTTTTCTCACTTTTTTTTTTGGCACTCTTGTTTACCTCTTGCCCATAATTTGCAGTATTCATGTCTAGGGCATCACAAAAGAATGTAACCCTTCTAAATATTTTAGCCTGATTGGATTTCACTTAACTCCACTGAAAATATTCTCAGCTCCTGTGCTCCCAAATAACTGCAACTGTATGCATTTTGCTACAGGCAATCACCATATTGCCAAACCCAGATATTGAAGGGCTCTACCCTTACCTCTCCGCACTGTTGCAATGAGAGATCATCTAGCTATGATAAAGTATCCCATATTCTCTATTTTGCCCCTGAGTATGATCTTTTGTGGCCCTTACTTCTATCTGTGTAGGCTCATGCAATTTCCTACAGAGAATTGTGGCAAACTGTCTCATTCCTATATCCAGACACTGCATGAATTTACCTTCTTTGCCTTTCTGCACTAATGGAATGTGAGAACATCTTCTCATTATGGGATGCCATTCTACTCTACATGCCTTTGATGATAGACATGGCTGACCAATCAGTTCTGATTGTGAAGTCTCATGTATTCTCAAAAAACATAAACATGGACTGGAAGTATTGTGAGTAATCTTTGTTTGTGCAAATAAGGGACTCAGGACCAGTCTATTACAATGCGTATGTGGGTTTTGCAGAGTTCATGAGGGCTCACAGTCACAATGCTCTATTGCATTTGGATTCTCTATAGGATAGGATGGAATGTACTCTGCAATTTACTACCGAAAATTGTGGCCAATTCCTGACACAGTGATTTTATCCTTTGCCTTTCTGCATTTATGAAATGTGAAGTCATTTTCCCATGATGAGGTCCCATTCTATTCTACATGCCTCCGAAGAGTCATGGGTGACCAGTCAGGTCTGACCGTGATCGCTCATGCATTTTCCTACCAAGAACTGCAGCAAACAGTTCATCCCCATTCCCAGTACTTAGCTACTGCACGACTTTTCCCCTGTTCTTCATCAGTCCTGTCAGCATTAAATCTCTGCCTCTCTCCACTGGCTGACAAATTCATCTATTGCTCAAAGCCAATGCCAAAAATGTATCCAAGGAGGCTTTTTTGATGCAAAACAGGTTTTTTAGCATTACACATGAGAATGTACTGACATTTGCTGAAGGGATAGCAATTTCCTACTTCCACAAAAGTATGCCACTTTATCACAAGAAACTCCAACAAGCATCTTAAAAATGTTAACTGAATACACACAGTTCCTGCACACAATACATGATTTCCTAGCATAAATCATACTTGAATACATTAGAACTCACAAACTTGCACTTCAGTGGATCAGTTCATCACTCATCAATTTGAGTTTGTAAGCTGTTAAAGTTCATGAGTAGTGTATGGATACAGAGTAAGTGACTTTGGATCAGATCATTACAAAAAGTAGGTGAGTTTTCTTACTACATGAGGTTTGCAGTTGTGAGATTCTATTGTATATTTGTTTCTTACTACCATCATGAGTACAAACAGACCTGCAGTCACATAAACAATTACCAAGATATTTACTGTGTGCTTTTATTATATGCCATTACCAGTGGTCTGCAATTATGGGCGTAGAAAAATAACATCTTAAATTCCTTGACAAAAAATGTTCTCCTCCAAATTAGTAAAATATAAGGACACATAATTCTTGTGTAAAGTAACTTATGAAAAAATGCATTTCATTGAAAAATATTTTGACACAATTCAAGTTTTCCACACAAAAAGCCAAGACGCTGCCACTCTGTCATGTTCTATCAGAATGGTTCCCATCTTATTTTACTGGCAGTTGTTTACATCTCTTTTTCAGAACTGCCACTTCAGAAGCTGAAATGTCCTAAGAACAAAATACCTCGGCACCTGAAGTTTTCTTTTTTTCAGAAATCACTCCTCATAGATATGCAGTTCAACTGACTATCCAATAATGGAGAGAAAAGCAGCAGAAAAAGGAAAGGAACAGAAGAAAGGAAAGTTTAAAGACAAGGTGACCCGCATGTGCTGAAAAGAATCCAGTCAAGACAGACATCTCACCAAAGGTGAGCTTGCATCACCTGAAGTGGGAAGAGTGGGCCTACTTATATGCCCCGGGCCCTCACGGGGGAACCCTACCAGTGGCTCCCGCCAACCACCCACGGCCACAGAATAAAACATAATAACAAATAATAAAGTGCATTTATATAGTGCTTGACACAAACACATACACGCTCGTTTTTACTTGCACGTACACCTACAGCAGCTGTATGTGAGTACACTCAAACAGCAGAAGTCTCAAGGTCAGGGGAAAGCATGGATTCCAGTCTCTGATACAAAGGATTGAATACAGAGACTGTGCTCTCAGGCCCTAAGCGGAGACACCAACTCAAAGAGGTGCACTAACACACACACAGACCCTACAGCCATACTATTAAAATAAATCAAATTAAATTACAGTTTGACAATCATTAAAGCAGAGGTGTTCAAACTATCACTCATAAAGGTATTCCACAAATAATGTATTTTCAGCTGGGCTTTAAATAATTCAAGGCTGGTAGAACAATAAATCAATTCTGGCAGCGAATTCCAGGTCAAAGGCCCAGCATCTGGAAATGCTTTATCACCACAATTTTCCAGGTGAGAACATGGAATGGACAGGCACCCTGAGTCCAAAGATCTTAAATTTCTGGGCAGGCACATAGGTACACAACAAATCAGCCAAATATGCAGGTGCAGTTGATTCCTGAAAACAAAAACAATGTAGCTACTCTGTATTCAATTCTAGCTTTTACCGGTAACCAATTTTAAAAGAGGAGTGCTATGGTGGTATTTACTTGTTCTGAGAACTATGCGGGTTGAATTGTTCCAAATCCTCTGAATCTGAAGTTTGATATGCTTGTCCTCTGGCAACCCCATCAGGAATGAGCACCAATAATCTAATCATGATAGTTCACAGGTGGAGAAAAAGAAAGATTGCAACACAAATTTTGGTGCCAAGAATGCAGACCTTGTAGTGAGAGAGAGAAACTTTGACCCAGTTAACATTCTGCTGTCACACTCTACATGACCAAATATATCACACCAAGTATATTTCATGTCAAGTTTATCTTTTACTGCCTATTGGACCAGAGTGTGGAGGCAATGGCACAACCTTTACAGTGATTTATTCTGTTGTCACTTAGCTCCAACAATGAATCTTTAACAAAGAAAGGGAAGATGTCCCATGATAAAAAACATAAGAACTGCCTGTGAAATCAGGTCTGGGCTCAAAACACCTGTAAATTAATGTCAGCACTGAGGACAAATTGCAATTTAGGGTGTGTGACAGTGTAGGGGAGGGGTGCAACCCTTCTGTGGTGTGGGTCTGCAGCTAGCCTTTCACTGCTGTAATAATAGCAGAACTAGAGGAATACAGAAAGACAATGTTACACTTCTTTAGGGTATGCTTTGAACCAATAAGTGTGAGTCTTAAGTGAGTAAGTGTGCAATTGTCTCAATAATCTAGTCTAGCCTTAATGTGAAAGTTTGCACTTATATGTAACAGTTGATACTCTGAGTTCCAAGGAAACAACAAAATACTTGTAAGAAACAATCTAAAATCTAAATGAGATTTAATCATGGCATCATTTTAATATTACACATATTGTATGCAGCTCTTTATCAATTATGTCCAAAATTTATCATTTATAATTATGGTCTTTATCATCAGTGTTAATGCTCACAGAGGATTCTTTAAATCCTCCGCAATGAAAAAATGTTTATGAAAATACTGGAACCTTATCCTCCCTAAAAGAATTCTGTGTAAAGATCTATTTACATCAAAGAAAAATGTCATTTTAGATATATACATTTATCTACACATGTCAACCTTTGAAATGTTGGGAGCACACTAAGTGTTATTGTTGCATGACTTTACAACAATGATGCCAGTTACTGAAATATTCCCCTAGAGGAGTCACAACCTGGCTTTCAGATTAGAAAAGTGAACAGCTGGTCTTCTTGGATGAGGAAAATCACTAGGAGATGCTAGGTGGAAATTGAGCATAATAAAATTCCTTGATAGTTTTAAAACTTGCATAAAAGATTTCAGTCTCAATGAGAAAAAAAATTGCTAAAAAGTCAGAAATTGCTTCCATGTGTTTGGGACAGAATCTGTTTGAAAATGCCAACCTGAATAACTTTTAATCTCATGGCTGCCCTTTTATTCATCAGTGAACTTCAATTGCTGAAGAATACAATCCTGTTCACCGTTCTCAGTTGCCTATTGATCTACTCTCTTCAAACTTACATATATCAGCATTAAGACTGTCCAAACTTGTGCATGACATTTCAACTTAAAGAAAGCAATGGCCAAGTTTAACACCCCAAATAAAAAAAACAATACTGAACTCATAAAAAAAAAGTAATGAAATTTCATGATGTGGGTGGTTCCTTCTGTCTGGTATTCCTTAAAGTTTATGGGTCATCGAGCCACAGTCAAGCCCTGCTGACCATGTCAAGGCTTCCCTCTAGGGACTTTCTTAATAACTGCAAGTGCCAATGGGGGCTGAGATTCCTGCAAAGAACTGCACCACAAACATGGAAACATAGGGACAAGACTTACTGAACAACAGAAACATACAAGGAATACCGCCACTGACCACCATTAGCTACAGAATACCAGACCTAGCCAGCCAGTTGAAACAAATCATGAACATAATTTGGCCAGATGAATTAATGAACAGTGTAGCACTGCAAGAATATGCTAATAATAGGGAGCACATAGTACAAACATCTCTCAGATGAAAGAGGCCAGAGAGGTTTAACCAAAGTAGATGTCCATACAACTGAGTCCATACAACACTCCGTTACCTTGACTGTCCAAACTTGTACATGACATTTCAATGTTAGAAAAGAAGTATGGCCTCTGTCTGGTTTTCCTTAAAGTTTATGGGTCACCGAGCCACAGTCATGCCCTGCTGACCATGTCAAGGCTTCCCTCTAGGGACTTTCTTAATAACAGCAAGTGCCAGTGGGGGCTGAGATTCCTGCACAGAACAACATCACAAACATGGAAACATAGAGACAAGACTTGACTGGACAAAAGAAAACACACAAGGAATACCGCCACTGATCACTCTTAGCTACAGAAAACCAGACCTAGCCAGCTAGTGGTTGAAACAGTCATGCACATAATTTGGCCAAAGTGCTCTTTGCTTACATTGCTAATGAACAGGGATACTTGTTTATTCAACCATATTGTAAAAATGCACTATTGAAAAGGAGCTCACCAGTTATGTATCAAATGGATTAGAGCAGACACATTTTATTTACTTATATTCAGTGAAAATGGTCATCTCAACAATCAAGCCCACACAATGAAGCTCAGCAATGTCAGAATTTTAGGAAGTAGCAGTAAAAGAACTATGAACGTAAAATCATCTACACATCTAGGCAAAATCCAAAACTTTCTGATAGCAGTTTTGAAGTTTCTTTTTACAAAGTAAAAGCATCATGACTGGATGAAACAAAAGGAATGTATGGAATTTACTTGCCTAAACAGTCTGGAATGTAAAGTTAACTTAGTACTCTCAAAAATAGAAGGGGTTGAAAATCCATGTACACTTTAAAAAACTGAGGAGGAAAAGTGTTTGACTTTTCAAAATAATGCTGATTGTTTAGTAGTGAATGCCTGGAAATAGCTAATCACTAGAACTTCGACTCAAATTTCCTTGCGATATCCTTAAATGAAAAGCAAATAGTGATTTATAAAGTAACAAGCCTTACCACACAAGTGTATTCCACCAATACTTAAGACATTTAATTACACAATTCTGGGCAATTTCCAATCCAACTGAAGCCACAATGCATCACTGCCAATTGGTTCAATTTCTCATTTCTGATGCTGAATGTAATTATTCGAGGACCCTGAGACAATCAATGGTGGATTAATGCCGATGCATATATAAAACAGTGCGTTTGATTTTCCATTATCATTATAAGCTGCAGGTATGCTGATCAGTTCAGCTGTTCCCTTGATATCTGACACTCATCAAAGTCAAGGTTTCCAATGATGCTAAATTCCACTTAGTTCCCAAAAATGCTGTCTCAAGACTGGCTTCACAGAACGGCAGATAGTGGCACCATTGTTTGGTCCTCATGGCTGTGATTACTGTGAATGTTACTGCCACACTGACACTGAGAACAGTTAAAACCAATTTTCCATCCACAGCAATCAATATATGGCAAAATCAATATGAACTCTCCCATGGGGTATAATGGTTAAGATTAGTAGGGAAGAAACAACTTCCAACATTCCCTGAGAGAGTCCCTTGATTACTGCCAAATATATCATGTCTACGAACAGATACATGGATGCAGTGATGCACTGGAATCAATTAACACTTATTCTGTCACTAAATTGATTTAATGTCTGCACCTCTTATATGCCAAACAGAAGATGTAGCAGCCAAATTCACACCATCCTGGTCCATCAATGCCTTGCTCATTTCCGCTTTGCTGTGAGGTTATTTTAGAAACTCCACATTGAAATCTGGTCTCATAGATCCACATCCACAGACTAGTGGGTCTTCACTGGGTCAACAGTCCATTGACACAGATCTCTTTAAGTGAATCTATTTTCAGCAATCCCAATGTGTGTTTTCACCTGCTGAAATTTCATGGACCTCCAGCATGAGCAAAGCAACCAAGAAGGGTAAATTTGACCGTGGTTTTATCAGCTAGAATTCCAGCTTCTAATTTCAAATATGGTGAAAAAACCTTGTGTGTCTTGGGATGAAAAAAAAAAGTGCACTACTTCTCTGACATGTATATTTACAGTATCCAAATGCTAATGTTTTCTCCAGCAAAAAATTGCAGAATTTTTTAAAAAATGTCAAATAATAAAACCCTTAAAACGTCGAGAAACTTTGATAATGTGTCTTTACTGATCAAAAGGATAGGCTAAATTAGCAGAATAAAAGTAAGCCTGGAGCTTGCACTGTAAAAAAGGTAAAATTTTCTAAGCTGATGAACCACTGATAAAGAGCCAAGTGAAAACAAAGCGGTGAAAACTAAAAAAATCTCTAACTTTTTAACTATTTCCTGTAAAACTAATTAAATAAGCTGAAACTTTCAACGAAATCTGAAGAAGCCAAACAAATAAGCGCTCAAAATTCTAAATGTATATACAGCAACTGAACAAAATGGGTAATATGTAAATTTCAGAAATGTCTTTGTTCCTGAATGTTTTATATTACACTATTTACACTTGCTGAAAAAGGTGATTACTTTAAACCCCAAAAGGTGTTTCAGTAAAGTGGTGCTGCAGCCCATTCTTGAAGTCACCAGAACACAGAGAAGCTAAAAATAACACGACAAACCTGGCTGATATTATCAAAGAGTATGACTGTGCTGAGTAATAGCTAGATGTACAATTTATCCCTGGCAATAAGAAATGTGGCACATAAGAATAAGCCCCTGAAGCTGCCAGAAATAATTCAGTTGATACTACCCTCTTACAATATGACGAAGAGAAAATGCCATGGTCTCTAGTAAAGTAAATAATCTGTGATCTGAAAGTCACAGCCAAAAAAAAACCAAAAACTGAAAACCATAAACTAACTGAGAGATAAGATGTATCAGAGACACAAAACTGATGGAAAGACATATAATCTACAGCTGCTGCCATATAAGTAGCCAGAAACACCGGATGAAATGATCAAACTGGGGAAGAAACATGCCATCAAAATAGCACTAATCTCTGGCATCATCCCTCCGATTTAATTTTAGTACTATGAAAAATGTTACGAAATGTCTCGATTATCCCTTACCAAAAAGATCTGGTCCCCATCTTCCCAAACCTGTTTTGGAACAAATATCTCTTCAATTCTTACAGTCAAGCCAGGAGATGGGTCACAATCTGAATAATCATAAAAGTGTGGAGACAGGGTGGCAGTGGACTCAGCTTGACAACTCAAAACATTTTCCAACTTTTAGGACAGTAAAGGAATATGATCAAAGTACATTTAAACATGCCATTACAAAGACCTCCACTATATAGCTATTTCAAAACCAAAGTGTTAACTGGGTTGAATAAGTCCAATGAATATTGCAAAATATGCTTGATACAATATAGCTTAGAACGTCCATTGCATTCATAGCAGGATGTTTGAGTGTCTCCAGATGAAAAAAATGGCATATCAATAAAGCTAAAGCCAGCCCATATTGCAGACCTATATACATTGCACTTTCCTCAGTGTTAATGAGCATAATGTAAAATAGCAGTAGTTAAAAGCTGCCATGAACTGCTGTTTTCAATGAAGCACACTGCATGCAAACATTGTTCATGGACTGCTGTAGATCAAGAACCTGTGTTTCAGAGAAGTATCCCCACACATTCATGTGAGTGTCATTGGTGTGAAGACCAGGATATTTCTACATGTCTGTTGTGATCTTGCTGCTGGTTGAAAACTCTGACTCTATTTGGTGAATCAAGCTGGACGCAAATGCAGTTTATGGCCTGCTATTGTGCAAAACCCAGTTTTTGGGGTAAGTACCCTGCAGCTCCATACAAGTATCGCTGTTGTTGATGAGCTGCTGCGAAGGTCAGGATGCTTCTGTAAGTCTCTTGTAATCTTGCTGCTGTCTTAGTATCAGTGACTATCTTCAGTGAAGCAAGCTGGATGCAGAGTGCTATTTATGGTCTGTTTTAGGTCAGGAATCTGAGATTTAGACAAATACCATGCAGATCAGCGTGCTGTTAACAAACTGCTTTGAGGTACAGGTTGCTTCTATATGTCTACTGTAAATCTTGTTACAGTCTAGAAACCCACTACTATCTTAGTCTAGCGTGCCAAATGCAAATGCAGTTTATGGATCACTGTAGCAAAAGAACAGTTGCTCCTCGGGAAGTACCTCTGTAGCTGTCGCTGCTGTTGATGAACTGACATAAGGAACAGGATGCCACTGCATGTCTGTTGTAATCTTGCTGTTGTCTAGACATCCACCTGCTATCTTCAGTGAAGCAAGCTGGATGCAAATGCTGTTTATGAAATGCTATAGCTCAAGAATTTGTGCTTTAGGCAAATACCCTTGCAGCTCAAAGCAAATACTGTTAACTAGCTGCTATGAAGATAAAAATGTTTCTGCATGTCTGTCATAATCTTGCGGGTGTCTAGAAACCCACAACTAATTTCAGTGAAGCAGGCTGGATGCAAAGGCTTTTAATGAACTGCTATAACGCAAGGACTTGTGCTTTTGGTGAGGGCCCTCTCAGCTCAATGAAAGTATCACTGCTGTTAATGAGCTGCTATGATATACGGAATGTTTCTGCATATCTGCAGAAGTCTTGCTACTGTCTACATGTATAAGCTCATTCACTAACACTGCTGCTGGCAGTAGAGAAGCTTAGACAATAGTTTCAATCCCACTAATCCCTGCATTTGCACTGCTGCTGTAAGAGAACGATGTTAGCTTCAAAGAACCTTTCTTGTATATCTTCACAATGCAGTTAGCTGAATTGTTTCCATCTTCAAGCTAAATGTCTGCCTGATCCAAAAGTTGCTATGTGATGCGGACACACTCTCACTGAAGAAAGCTGTCTAATGGGGTGCCTCATTCAAATTCTCCACTCTCCTTTCCTGAGCTTGTTACTAAGGTACCATGAGTAAAGCTAACAAGCTGGGATGAAATTCTTCACTGGTGCCCATACCATTGGTTGATGAGCTAAACTGTTGTTCTGATGCCCTATTATCTTCCTATTTTAATCCATCCCTTCACATGGCACTTTTAATCCTGAGCCTGTATCTTTTCTTCAGAATGTTTTGTTGTGTGTATTACTCTGATACCTGGGACCACAAGCATCCCTGAGCCAACAATGGTCTGGCATGTGATATTCTTTTTTAGACCTCCATGAGGCTATTCACAGTATTTTTGGGCTTGTATAATATTTGCCCTGCAGGGTCTGCGAGGGTATTTACCCTGCAGGGCTTGCTAAGACATAGGGAATATTTTTAGACTGTGAAGATGTAATTACATGAAACTGGGTGTCTGATGAAGACCTGCCTTTATTCACAGCATCAAGCTCATTTAAGGCTGGTGTACTGAAACCTATGGGGTCCAGATATCTTGAACATTTAGAGTTGGCTATCAGCAGATGATTCCCTTCCAAATGTTGAAAATTGTCCACCTGGTTCTGATGAACCAGCTTGTACTGGCTGGCTGGATGTGAGATGCCCTTTAATCTGACAGAAACAAAGAAAAAGTGACAAAAGTTGTAGTGAAGAGGGTGGAGCAGTTCACATTAAACACTAATGAAACACAGAAAAAGTTAAGAAAATACAATTTTTATCTGGTAGCATCATTAACCCACGCACTGCATGTGACATAAATATATGTCCTTTAAATCCGTCCCGCAGAATATAGGGACTATCTCACAAATGTTTGGTTATGGGTTAGGTTAGCAACAAATGACAGTTTCGGGATGCTGCCATCAGTGCTTAAAAGATAAAATGATGTAGGGAAGGGGTTAAAACAATTTTAGTCATGACTACTGGGATTAAACAGTCTTTTTTTTTAAACAGTGTGTTTTATCTCAATAATCATGACATGAGTTTATTCAACACAGTGGTACTTGTCCAAAATATTAGCTGCTTCTTGAATCTAATAAAATGCAGCACTATTAGAACTTAACATTTACTCATGTTATGAGCCAATTTTTTTTTGCACTCATACAGGTATATTTGAAAACTAACAATTTATAAACTATTTTCTGGGATATATATATGCTCTGACATAAATAGCCAAAGTCAATCATTACTTACTGACCTTAACCCTGACAATTCTTCCATTAGGTTTTAAGTAAATTAACTGGTAACTTTGACTCATGTCATTCATAAACAGACAAGCAAAAGCACATAAGTCATCATTCCTACTGTTAAGTGCTCTCTATTGTCATGTGAAGCCTAAGCAATATATCTTTGTGCAATGGAAACAATGAAGTGAAAATACAACTTCCATGGCAGAGGTAAAAAATCAGATTTATGAAGTACTTTCTTACCTTTCCCATGTATCTTCCTCTGAGCCTGTTCTGCTGAATTTTTGACCCTCAGCACTTACTGACTTCACACATGCACCAGTCAGGAAACTTCTTGCTGACAATACAGGAGGAAGTGGCGCTTCAACTGAAAGTCCTTGATTTTCCACCTGGCTCTGCCTGTGCTCTATGCAATGCTTTGACACTGATACCAATAAATGACTCAGGGATGCACTGAAGGCTTCTGAACTCATGTGGGAATTTTCTTGTATCCTGCAGAATATGAAATAACTTCACATTACTACATATTTCACTATATGATTTGATAATACTCTCCTTTCTCTGTGTTCTTGGACATTTATGAATCTTCACGGTCATTATGCACCAATAAGAAAGGGTTATAAATACATATGTGGGCAGTCAGGACATGTGTTAAGGTCACGGGTGAACACTAGGCTCACACGTGAAAGTTAAGGACCACCTCAGGCAGTAGGTATTTAAGGATTACACTGCTGAGATGTTAGCTTCCTTGTAATATAGTGGCAGCATGTTCAGAATTGCAAGTTGAGAGACCCTGGGTTCGATCCTATCTTCTCAAAATTGATCTTTCATTCACAGTAATTTGGTAAAATCCCTTGTGACACACTTCCTAAGATAATAATGACACAGCTAGAAAAAAAAATTATCAGACTGGACTTACTTTCCTTCCCTTAATAATGACTACTACATGCCTTGACACCCGGTTACACACAGGAATCAAATAAATTTATGTCTGCATCAGTTACTTACTCCCTTGGATAATTTTTGGGACATTGGAATCTAGTAACACAAAAAATTAGTAAGCAGTGCCACTGATTTGCTGCAAAAATGAAACTTACAACCATTTCTGTACCTAAAATTTTGACATTATTGGCAAATGCACAGCTATTGTGGGTAAAATTAAAGTAGTCATGAGATAAATCAGATGACTTTGATAATGTAAAGTAGAAATTTAATCACAATTTGCTTGAAATTTTCATGCCTCTGCACAAACGTGTTCCCCTACACATTCACAACACAATGCTGCGGGCCAAAGTAATGTCATATCAAAAATTGATTTTACCTGAAGAAATAAATTTAAAGCTTTATATGACATCAATAAATGTTTAAATATATGATCAAGTTTGCTTCATGTTCTTGTTTTGCTTTAACTTGTACCAAAATTAAATAATTTAATAGTTTCTTACTAAAGTTAAGCTTTACTCTTCTATTTTGTATGCAAATCAGTTGATAATCCTTTGTACTTATTTGTTCACAAACAAATGCCAGTTGAAAGCAACCTCTTTTTCCAAGGTAAATAAAATTAAATATATAATGAAGCCTTTTCTTACCTGCTTTTCTCCTGAGTCAGAACTGTCAAACTGCAGACCTTCAATGTTCAGCAACTTCACAGATATAACCAAAGATTTTGTTTTACTGGCAGCAGGAGAAGACATCTCCGGAAGTGGTTTTTCAGCTGATAGTCCCTGACTGCCCTCTTGGACCTCCCCATGCTCTGTAGAGAGCAAAGCCATTGGTCCCAACAAGAGATTCCAGGCTTCAAACTTTGCAGAGGAATTGTCTTTGGCTTGAATGTGGGAGTGCAAAGAGCAGAGCAGACCAACACGCCCAGGCTGCGCAGGGTAGATGTAATGTGGATAAACTGTTTGTCGAATCAACAACCCAAGCAGACTGGCAATGTATTCATAATATGTTGGATATGGAGAATGCTTGTTCATGGGCTCTACCATGCCCTTGATGTCTTGATGACTGAAAATATAGAAGAAAAGTTGATGGTATGAAATTAAACAGTTTATTTAATACAATGGTATCATTACATGAAATCAGTGGAGGAATGTATAAAAACTGTAAATCAGCAAACATTTCTGAAACAAACTGCAAATGAAATAACATGATAAAGTGTACAAAAATGTCTGAATTTGCCATTTTCAAAACTGAACTAAAAATTTATGTAATGTATGGTGGAAAAAAAAACAACTAATAAATTTAAAAACACAAAATTAGTGCGGATGAATTCACAAATTTCAGTCTCAGTGGATCTTGCACAGGGATACAAATTTGACTTCATTTCATGATTTAATGATATTCTAATCATAACTAAACTTCACAGCTTTTATCAGCTTGTATATGGGATTCAAATATTCCACAGCTTTTAAAATGATTCAATGACTCATTCCTGTCAGAAACTTACTTAACATGATGTGGCTCTGATTTCAATTCCATTTGTGCATTCATCGACTGGCCAGCTTCGATCAACTTCTCTTGGCCCATGCATATCATCTGAAAAATGAAAAGGTTTAGGTTTTAGTAAACAAGCTTGGTAAGTTATCAAAGTTTTAAAATGAATAAAACTATCATGCCAATATATAATATCATCCACTTCAAACGTTAAGAAATCTAGACATACATGCATCATTTAAAAGATCACACATCGCCTTACAAGCCTCCATCATGGTGTAGACAGAAACTGCAATCATGCAGGACATGCAAGAAGGATTCACAGCCAGATCACAACTGGGACAATTAGCAAAGTGACTCTTTGCTGGGTTCTGAACAGGGGAATAGAGCATGTTCGGAACTGCCTAGAATGCAGTTATGTTGTTCCAGAAACAAGGAACAAATGAGAAGTAACCAGCATGGGCACTTAACCCTCTAGTGCCCAGCGTATCAGATCTGATACATTTTGTGGAACAAAGAAAAAGCAAACCAAGATCATCACCCCACCATATTAGTGTGAAGTCGCATGAGCGGGCATTAGCGTGGATATGAGACTTATAAACCGCATTATTATTATTATTATTATTATTATTATCATTTTGATGCTTGTTCCAGCATAGTGGATCCAGAAGTGATCCAAAAACTGGAGCTCGGAGTTTTTGTGCCATTGTAAATAGGGCTGGGCACTAGAGGGTTAATTAAAATGCTTCTTTCAAATCAGTGCAATGCATGACAATACAAAAAGCTAATTTAAATGCATTCCTATAATTTAAGTGCAGTCCTGTGAACTGCCTAATCTCTTCTCATATGCAATAGGTTTTCATCATGTAGCTTTTTTGTTTGCCAGACCTGTACTGCTCCACATAATGTTCTGTCCAGTGCCACATCAACAAGTAAACTTTGTGCAAAACTTTGTATAAAATGAATAAAATGTTTTACAAGCCATTCTCAGATTTAGATACTCTAGACTTACTCAAGCCTGTCTACATGTATAAAAACCAGGCAAGGGGTCAGATATATATGGTCATTATAGGCAGATGGTTGATTGTGAATTTGAACACAAGAAATTAAAATGTTAACACATATCCTGGTTGTGGGCGCAAAAATTGTTTACACAACATAACAAGGTGGCAATACTACAACGATTTATTTTTACTTGTGTGTGGAGCTTTACCAAAATGAATGTTTTGCATGCCTAAGAATGGCCAGAACTGCTCAAAATTACCCTCCCAATTTGAGCAAATTTGAAGTTGTGGAAGCTCATCTGGTGCAAACATTGCGAGCTGGTCATTATTATCAGGCACCAAACGCTCTGTTAATATAGAATCACGTCCACTTACTTTGATTTCGTGAACATGGCGTTGTCCCGTGTCATCCAGCCCACCCTCCCCAACCTTTCCAAAAAAAAAAAAAAAGGGGACACATCACAGTTACCACGAAGTGGTATGGCCACGAGTTCCACGTGTTCTTGTTGGCGAGCATTAGACATAGTTCCGCAGGCAACAACCCCCAAAATAAGAACATACTAAAGCGGGATTATTTTGATGGGACAGGGTGAATTTCATTTGGATTATTTACCCCTAACCCTACCCCAGTCCCTACCCCTACCCCTAAACCTACCCTTACCCCTAACTCTACCTCTAACAACGGGTTGTTGCCTGCGGAAATCTTGCCTTAGACTGGTTTTAATTAAGAAGAGACAGGATTTATACGCACAGGTCTTTCAAACGGGTTTAAAAAACAAAGCACGCACACACATTTCACTATAAAATAGTTGGAGATTGCATAACGCACTCCTCAAAAAAAATTAATACAGTTAATTTAGTCATTGGTTTTGCTACAAGATCGGTCCTATTCGTGATTATTCCGAAGATCTTGCATAATTCAAATTGTTGAATTTCAGCCACTTCCTTATACTAATCAAGTGCCCAAAAAAGTCAGTAATCTTCCTTACCTTTGCCCAATACTTTAAAGCTATGCGTAGGCCTGTGTCGAGGACAAGATCAAACGCTACACTGACCTTTTCAAACAGCTTGCCGTATCCTAATCGGGTCCAGAGGAATGATTGGCTGCTGAACGAGTGCAAGCTCACGCCTATGTTGCTTGTTGACTGCGGTGAACTGTCGTAAATAGACTGCATCTGACAAACGCGCATAGGCCTACAACAACACACATTGAAAATACATGTAATAGACGCGTGTCTGTGTATTGGCTGCTGTAAACAGACAGTCTAGCGCAACAGTTACATCACATTGTAGCTTCTTCGGCCAGCTCACTGAACATTTAAAATTATTTTTATTTTTTCGGTAGTAGTCTTCAGGGGCGTATAATAAAGGGGGTATGGCATGTACGTGCTACCTACCCACGCCCCCTTTCACTGAGCCCCAGGAATCTCCGATGACATTTCTTATAACGCATATATACACTTGAACCATTCAACAACCACTGTGTCCAACCTCCCCCTCCCCTCTCCCCACCTCCTCTCGTCAATCACCTCAACCACCCCCNTTACACAGTAGCCCATCTTGAACTAAGATGTTTTCTCATTTCTGGACAAGAAGAAACTATCAAACAATTTGCAACGATTAACTCTTGCTTAATCTCAACTCCAATGAGGCATTATAAGAGCATATTGCAATAAATTGAAACTTTTTAATTAAATGAATTGTAATTAAGCAATGTAGTTTATTTTTTGTCCTTTCTGGGCATTTTCACTCTCCAACATTGCTGGGGACAGAGGTAAAGAAGAAAAGCATCCGGGACTGTCCCTAAACATTTTTATCATTATCGAGAAATTCTTATGTGTGCTTTCTTTTTCCTGACCTTTGCCGCTGACCCTAAGCCAAGCACAGGGGTTGGGAGGGAAGATGAGAGGGGGAAAACGGAGGAGGGGTCCTTGAATTTTGCCCATCTATAGTCAGCTTTGCTTTGCGTTTGTGCTTTCTCCTTTCTAACCTCGCCGCTTACCCTAAACTAATGGAATGGGAAAGGGTGAATGGGTGGGGGAGGGAGNGGGGGGAGAGAGTCCTTGAAAATTACCCAGAAAAATTTACTCTATTGCCATTTTTGGAAAGAACATTGTGACCCGGCTGAAGGACATCTTTATCAGAACAGTAGAACGTCACGAATTCGAATGTCATAGGTAAAGTTCGGCAAATTGAGTTTGTAATGTAGATAAATGTAGAAGTATACTGTCGGGCAAAGGGTCGTAGATTTGCAATGAATACGTGAGGAATTCAATTATTTTTATGAGAGGTTTGATGACAGAGATTTTATTTACAATAGGACCTAATGAACTCGAATTCAAGGAGAACCAGTCCATAATGGAAAGACAAAGAATAGTATGCGTTCTAGAAAAATGCAAAAAAAAAAAAATGTATTTGATCTAAGTTTGCACACCCGTCTTTTCCTCCAGTACAGCACAGCTGAGATGACTAATATTAAATTCCAAGCTTGAAGTCTAAGAAAGACTAGGTGGTGAGTAGTGACTCTGCAAAGATGCAAGAGAGTAGCCTACCCCTTCTACAGACTGCTATCCAATAATAAGGTAGAAGGACCACTAGTCGAGTACATAAGTGGCAGCATAAACATTCACCTGGGCAGCTTTAACTCTTGTAATTGTAGTGAATGATAAGAGTCTAAATTATTGTAAAGTATAACAAAAAATAACCAAAGTGATTCTCCACAACCTGACAAATCCAGCTGTTAAGGTTTCTGACGCAGTGCACTGTGATTGGCTCTGGACATGAATATACAACAAAACGTATGAAATAATACAAGTTTTAAATAATCAAATAAGTGTGTAATGAACAAAACAATTAGGAAACGCATACAACTGCCTCAGTGCAATAACACTCTACCTGCTTTCTATTTCTTGCAACATATAGGGTTAAAATATCGTGGCAATGATATATTGTGGAGAGTATCTACATATTGTCTCAGTGCAATAACACTCTATCTGCTTTCTATTTTTTTTTTGCAACAAACAGGGTTACAACACTGTGGCCCTGATACATTGTGAAGACAACATCCATAATAACTACATACTTCTAGAGTATGGATTTCAATGCAATGTGTCAAATGGAATCAGAGATTCCACTATTGCAGTTTACCATCATAAAGTCACAACAAGCTGAGCAGGTATGTTATGCACTGGATGAATGGGAGGGTCAGAGGCTTTGTGAGGGGTTCCAATACAATCTTCAAAGTGTATCTTTCATATACAATTAATAGCAAACTTGAATGTGCTTCTGTAATCATTCTTCTTTCAACTGTGACTTCCTTCACTGTTTCCCTTAAAGCTGAAGAAAATCCTGTCAGAGTTTCCAATTTTAATTGTTCATAGCAGTCCGCAGCAAGGTTACATTGTTCGAGTTTAATCAGGCAAAGTTTATTGAATGTACTGAATGGGCTGAGTTACAGTACATTCCATCCAACCCTGAATGCAACTTGAGTAGAGCCTAATGACACCAATCCTATTTATTGAGAAAATCCTACATGCTCACTGTGGTAAAATGGTCCTTGTGTCATCTTATTTGTGATATCGAAGTTTACTCATGAATTCAAGCGACTCACAAATTCATTATTATGGACTGGTCATCTGAAGTTAAGTTCTTGAGATTCTCCTGCATTTGATATCATGTCTTAGCAAAACTTGAAACGCATATTTCAGTGTGCAGCAATTTCAGCAGATGATTTTGATACTTTGTCAGTTTGTCCTAAATTTCAAATGGCAAAGCTTTTGGTTTCAGGCTGATAAACTACTCGAAGTTGAGAAAACTTATTTCTCAGTGACTTCATTAATCATTATTGACTCGTTGAAAGTCATGATTTCTCACGAATCATTATCTTTCCTTTGATATTTTCTAGATATAATATATATATAGATGGAAGTTTGTAAGTATCAATGCTGATGTTGGTTATGAATGTCTCTGTGGATATTAGGTCTACCAGTGTTCCTAAAACCTTTTCATAGACGGGTCTCCCTAAATCTCTACTTCCAATCCTATTTTTTCATCCTCCACACAATCTTGGCCCTACGGGCACATGAGAATTGAACTGTGAAAAGAGTACTTGGCCCAAGTCATGAGTCAAATTATCTCCCTGGCTGATTGCTTAAACATCCGAGGGAAGTTGGGGAAGGGGTGGGGGGGG
>JAWQUT010000484.1:31668-78635 GCA_033807755.1 Ellobium chinense
GGGGGGGGGGGGACACACGTAATGCTACCGTTAGGGCTGCAGCACCAAATCAATGCGTCATTTGTTAAAAACAGTTGTATGCCTTTATACCAGAAATGGTCTGGGCTTATTTACAAATAAACTTGTTAAAACTCGTTAAAAAACATAATTTGACTATTCTGGAATATTGTTTTATTATCTTCGCATCTTCACTTCCTAAAACCAAAGTATGATTTATCAGACAATAAATAAATGACATGAAAGTGGATTACAAAACTATGATCAACTCTTGTGGCACACTTAACAACAACAACAACAACAACAACAACAACAACAACAACAACAACAACAGCGACCACCACAGCAACCACCACAGTTACTACCACAGCAACAACAACAACAAAAGCAACAACAACAAAGGACCAAAGCAAGACATTTAAAGTCAGTCTGTCCGAAAAAAAAAAAAATCAGGGATTAGTTTTGGTAAATTTGAAGTTTCCATATCTTTTACATAGTAGGCCTATTGACTTTCCAATATACGCATGTTTTTGTTGGAGCGACAAGCATGTCAAAGTAGAGAGAGTATGGTGACACATTTAATATGTTGTGGGCCAAAAACGGTTTTGTTTTACCAGAACCTTAAATATTTAAACAGTTTTGGGATATGTCCCTTGACTTGGTACCTTCCAAAAGTTAATTGTTTCCCATTTAATCCAAATCCTACCGTGAAGCGGTCGGCAATTCCCTGTATGCAAAGAACAAAACAAACCTATGCGGATACAAACATAACTCTTATGCGGGGGTAAAACACACCAAAGAAGAGACAAGAATGAATAAACATAAAGAGGATCACATGTGGACGAGGGCAAAGACAGCAGCATCGGTGATCAACGTTTCGTTGCGTTTGCCTCGGGCAGGGAAATGAAACCTCCATACACTTCGTCGCGTACGATTGGACACGTGCTAAGCTATTAATTTTGTAATTATCTCAAACTTTTCCATCTGTGTTTGCACGAAACTGGAATCTGGCCTGTTTTGTCATGCAGTGTGGCTATTTAATGAAGTCTTATCCAGTCTTTACCATAAGCCCTATCGTGCGTGTAATAGTGAGGATGAGGGGAGAGAAAAGAGGATAGAGGATGTAGAGCTGCTTTCTATTCCCTTTGTGTTCTTAGTGTCTCCGAACAATACGTAACTTGCACTTTAAGAATATGAAGACAATGGGTCTAACTCAAAACGATACTAAACGCGGCGAAATGCTGAAAAACACACACACACACACACACACACACACACACACACACACACACACACACACACGCACACGCACGCACGCACACACGAGAGAGAGAGAGAGAGAGAGAAAGAGAGCGGGAGGGAAACACACATCCTCTAGCTGAAGTGTAACGGTCTATAACGTATTATTTTCAAGTATTTGAATGCTAAATTAATTTTAATTTATTGTTAACTATATGAGTGTTTGTTAACTGTGAATCAGTGTGCAAGTAAGGCCATAAGCTTTGCCGCCAACAAATGCATCATAGCTCTTTTTCTACCTACCATTCTGTTAATGATCCATTTCTTCTGTCTTTCCTCCCTTCTGTTCATCATTTTCATCCTTTATTTTCCTTTTTTTTTTTCTGCCGCCTGTCTAGCTCATTCCTTCACTCTCCCTTCTCTCTCCCTTCTCTCTGTTCCTCCCTTTCCTTCCCTCTCTATCTCTTTCTCTTTCCCTCCCTTTCTACTTCTTTTCCTCCCTCTCTCCTTCTTTTCCTCCCTCTATTTTTCCTTCCCTTTGTCCTTTTGTCCCTCTTTCCCTTCTTCTCCCTTCTTCTCTCTCTTCCTCTCCTTTCTTCATTTTCTTTTATCTTCTACTCTTTCCTTATTTCTTTCCCCCTATCCCTCCCTCCCTCCGTCCCTCCCTCTCTCTCTTTCCTTCCCTCTTTCCCCTCTCTTCGTCTCTCCCTCCCTCTTTCTTCCCCTTCCTCCTTTCTCCCTCCCTCCCCCCTCTATACCTCCNGTCTTTCCTCCCTTCTGTTCATCATTTTCATCCTTTATTTTCCTTTTTTTTTCTGCCGCCTGTCTAGCTCATTCCTTCACTCTCCCTTCTCTCTGTCCCTCCCTTTCCTTCCCTCTCTCCCTCTTTCTCTTTCCCTCCCTTTCTCCTTCTTTTCCTCTCTCTCTCCTTCTTTTCCTCCCTCTGTCTTTCCTTCCCTTTGTCCTTTTGTCCCTCTTTCCCTCCTTCTCCCTTCTTCTCTCTCTTCCTCTCCTTTCTTCCTCATTTTCTTTTATCTTCTACTCTTTCCTTATTTCTTCCCCCCTATCCCTCCCTCCGTCCCTCCTTCCCTCCCTCTTTCCCCTCTCTTCGTCTCTCCCTCCCTCTTTCTTCCCCTCTCTATCTCCCTCTCCCACTGTTGAATCGAATCCTGAATGTAAACACTTAATAATAAGATGAGGCAGATTAGCCATCAAGCACACAAACAAGCAAACAGAGGATGGCTTCCTTTAATGTTGGGCGTCTCTTCTTGTTTTATGCATGCTAAAACTTAACCATTGAACGAGTAGGATTTCCACAGTTATATATATTAATGTTGTGACGACTCGAAATTAGCATAGACTACTAATTCGATCTGCTAGTTTAATATTTCGGGTAAGGGCTAGGGTGGATAAAGACATTAGGTAGTGTTAGATACGGGTAGAGTCTCTTTTATTTAGTACTCGCTTCGTTCAGATAATTCCTGTTTAAATATCTGAAAATGGAATAAAGCGCATAATAATGGAAATCCTTCTTGTACATACTTATAATCTACTACAGTAGACAACGCTTAAAACGAAATCCAAGGAACCAAAGATTCATGTTCGGTTTAAATAATGAAGTCTAAACAGAGGAAATAATCGGGGTTTCTTGTTTCCTTTCGTTCTAGTAGTACTTTCGGATTCCAATCTTTACTTGTTGTCTACTGTAGTACAAAATAGAGTGCTTTTACTTTCATGTTCAATCTCTTACGGATAATTATGGCAGAGGAAGGCTAAATATTCATGTCTGGCAGTTCCTGATGTTCAGATCATATTTCACATTGCGAACTAGATGTGAATTTACACCAGATTCTAGTTCACAACGTGCACTATGATCCTAACACAATGAAATGTCATAGTATGCACAAAGCCTGCCTCTGCAATAACGGTCCATAGGAGATGCGAATGCACAGGAGGAATTCCGAATGAGACACTCTTGATGCTCCAGTCTCACTGATGCTCATGCCTCAGTGGCCATTACGGGGAGGATTAAGGGTGGGGTTAGGGTAAGGTGGTAAGGTTAGGGGTAGGGTTGGGTTGTATTAGAAGACAGGGGCTCTGATAAGAAGTGTGAGTCTGATTCGGAATTCTTTCCATAAAAGCTTTCAAATTATTCAGTATGTCCAGTTAGTGCAAAACCAGGCTATCTCTTTGATGTTCTTAAAGTGAAACTGTTGTACTATGTTAAGTAAGTAAGCCTGTGAGAGTCGGAATAGCTTTCTTCATTCCTGGTTTTGCTCTAAACCGACAACCTTATCCTAACAATAATCTCAGCAAGATTTCTGTCTCTGACACTTATCAACCGTGTTAATGTATAGCGTCGTACTCCACGCAAATGAAGTTTCGAGAACCACGGCGACCGCGTACATTCTTTTTATTAGCGTAAAAGTCTTATTTACTCATAATACAGTTATGTCCCTACAATTTTGAGTACACACAGGAATTCGATACTTTCCTCAGCAAGGGCGAAAATTCTGAACAAAAAAAAAGTGGAAGACGACTTTATATCAACACGGACGATTGACATAAAAAATACAGTCGACTCTGTTTAATCGCATTCCTGATAACCACAATTTCTTTTCAATCACAATATTTTTCACATGACAAAGTATTTTATTTCTTAAATATCAATGGATAATCATAACTTTTTAAAATGACAATATTTCCATGCTCCTGAAGAGCTGCAATTAAGCCGAGTTGACTGTAATTAAATAGAATTTAAGTGGGTGTCTCACATTTCGCTCTAGACTCTTTTTGCATCATGGAGATATTGTACGTTATACTGAATCAAAGATGGGAATAGTGGACTGGGTTTTGGAGTATGGACACTGTACACTATAATTGCATGTTTTTGAGGTTAGGTTGATGGTAAGATAGTAAGATTTGAGATCACTTTAGAGGTAGGAATAGAAGTAAGGTTAGGGTTAAAGTTAGCGCCAAGGCAAGGACTAAAATCATGGCAAGGGTAGAGTTATTGTTATGGGAAGAGGTAGGGATAGGGATAGGGCAGGGTGACATTTTGGCTATTACTGAAAGGTAAAATGAGGATCAGTGATTTGAGAGTTGAAATTAGGATTTAGATAAAGCTTAGTGTTAAAGTTAAGGATAGAGTCAAGGGGTAGGGTTTGGGTTTCAGTAAGTGCTAGTGTTAGGCCTACTCAAAATAATATTAGGGATAAAGCTAAAAGTATTGATTGGACTCGTCAGATACGGAAATCTAATGTCAGAGAACTTTTTTTTTTCAAGTATGGATTTGTTATGGATGTTATGGCAGACATAGGTAGTAGGCATGTTCATAACTGTTATTGCATTTCATGGTGCCACGATCATATTGTGCGTTACCAACCAGATGTGAAATTCACTTCCGATTCTAGCTCATGCGTGTAGTATGGTTGTAACCAGGGAATGCCATATGCGCATGCCTATCTCCGTCATTACGATCCGTACGAGATCCGAACTTGAATTTAAAAGCTCTCTATTAAATCTAACTAGTCTACAAGTTGAAGTTTGAGCTAAGCCTCAGTCCTAACATTTCTAAACCTAAATTTGAGAAGCAAACTTTTTTACGTGTTCACAGAGTAACTGGGAATATTTTTCAAACTGAGACTTCGTTGTATCGGTAAGCCTTGAATTAGAGGGTAAAAGTTACTACAGGTTTGGGGCTATGTTAGATCTTGGGATAAGACGATGGAACAAGAATTTGGTGGGTGATTAAGTCTGTGAACACCTGAAAAGTTTCTCTTCCAAATTGAAGAACGTTTTTCCAAAACTGGGTGCATATCTTCTGAATATCTTTGAAATAAAAGTAAATAATGAACGGGTAATTGAACTTCACTTTTAATTACCCTTAATTTATAAATCTTTAAGGAATCCAAATTTCAAGCTTAATTTTGATTCGAATAAATTACCGGTAATGCAGAAATGCATCCACATTCCCAATTTTTCAAGAAAACTTAAGTATCGAGTTTTGGAAAATCGTTCTTCAGTTAACCTGATCTCTAACCCTTTTTAATAACTCTGTTAAGTAGATGCCCAACTGTAATAAGCCTTCCGTAGGGGAAACGGATGGGAAGGTGGGATGTAAACTGACGCACTCAGAACTTGGAACCAGAGGAAAACGCATTATCCTTTGGCAGCAGCAGGCACCACACTTCCGGAAGTGAGGAGAGAAATTCCAGTTATCAACCCATGGCTACCCATGAGGGTGTTATCCTGCCAGATCTTCCTCACCTCGACGTGTGAGGGTCCTTGGATACAGCAGGTAACTGGACTATGTCTGGAGCAGTCTCCACCTGGTCTTCGGTGTTTGCGTTTGGTACAGTGCTGACGACATGCTCCATGTGGAAGTTGTTAGATATGACGGCTGGGAAAGCAAGTTTCTCAGCATTTTCTTGGATAGCTGGCCCCTGATCTTGCATGTTACAATCGCAAAGTTACCGTCGTTAAAGCAATGCATGGGCCTATGGCATTAATATTATTCAATTCTAGATGTTTCAGAGTTCTGCATACCATTAAACTGAAAATTGTTCCGACGTCACTGATCTGTTTTAACTAAATATCGGGTCTTGTCTTTAAAATCCGTTAAATAATTCCTTTCAGCCTATGTCATTGTCGTTTGAATTTACAGTAAAGGATAGAGTCAGTGTTGGGATTCAGTACGTTTCACGATTTACTTATCTCTTCGTATCAGTCCAGTAGCAAACTGATATAACGTATCCTTGTTTCATCTTTTTGTTAGTTTACAGCACTCAGCCGTGTTGTTAAACGAAATAAACGTTAAAACAAGAAACTGTCTTTATGGGAGTGGGAAGGCTGTGAAGTCGAGGNGGGGGCGCGGGGGATTTTTTTTTATGCCACAGGTAAGGTGTATGGTATTGGGAGGACATACCAACTCAAGCCTTTGGGCACTTTAATTTTTAAATCTGAGGGGCAGTACATGGTATTCACAGATACACAAAAATTTTGAGGTCTCCAGTCCAAATAAGGCAGTCCATATTAGCCTAAGAGATGTCAACATCATCAACCAACCAACCAGTCACCTTGAAATGATATATCTCTGAGCAAGCCAAAGTATGCCCAAAGAATTTAGCATTATTCTCTTGTCCACAGTATATTATGAAAGCATCCACACTGGGTCCCCAGATGAAGGTTTGGCTGTCTTAGTGTGAGAAAAGCTGTGGCATGTAGGAGATTACCACAATGAAAATGAAAGCGGTTTCAGCAGAATATTGATATAATGAGCAAACCATTGGCACTGCTACACAAAGCCTTACTAGACTGTCAGCGTACAAGTGTCTGTCAATTGTCCACAATATATGCAAGCATCGATACTCTGGGCTTCCAAATAACCAGGGAGCCTGGGTGTAAGTAAAGCTGTAACAGACTGGCTCAGTAAGACCAAAGACTTTAAAGTAACGACATGGATCACTCTTGGTAGACAGCCTTTAAAATAAAAAAAAATATCCACGACTTAATTTTGACACTCTTTCGCAGCGAGGAGTGTATACACCCTAGCCTGTACTTACACACATAGGCCTGGCCTCAGTTAAAACCAGCCAATACAACTATAAACCAGACTATGATTTTATAGTTTTTGGTAAGACATTGAAGTTTCACTGCAGCACTTGTGCAATGGCAAGCTCTACAGCTTAGGGTATCTAACCACGGAGCTTGGTCTGATAGCAGGACGATTGGTTGAAAATCGTCCACTCTCTTCGGGTGAAAGTAAATTGAGTTTACTACAGAATGATGCATTGCCTTGAATACATTACGCAGTTCAATGAATAATGTATGAGCGAGTTATGAGCAAAAGTTACGCACGGAAGCATAGCACCTTCGAAGATAGTGCACAGTATAACCAGCTATCCGTACTTTGTGTTGTTGGACAATGTTCTTGCAACCAGGGTCTGAGAAAAGTTGTGCACTCTTAATGTACTGCATACTGTGACGCCCAAGCTTGCTGAACAGCACTGTACCATATTGTGTCATACTCATGACTAAGGCTCTGCTTCACGCATCCATGTAAGGTCAAATAAAATGACGTCATCTTGGGTCTTCATACAAGAATCCTTTTAGGTACTCACTTCTGTCGAAGTAATGGACCTCATCACTTTTTTTTACTATGAGAATATGGTGGGGGCCTCAGTTAATATTTTATCAAGCCATTCTTCGTTACCGACATGATAACAGCCATGGTCACGGGAGCTTCCTATCAAGCATATACATTAAGTCGAATTTGCCGCATCGTTTATACAAAGCCGTCTACAGAAACAGTATAAATTATAGATTCGTATGGCCATACGAGCCCTCTCGAAATAAAGACTTCGCGGCTATAATTAAGGAATAACACCAGTTCCCTAATCAAATATAATGGCTTTATTTTGCACCCTGATACCAGTAAATCCATGATTTCTGTATTCATTTAGTATTACTGAGGCAGAGTTGTAGATTATCAGCTTTTTATCATGTAATTTTTTAAAATTTAGATTTGTTAAGTAGATTAAAGTCTGGCCAGTGAAAGAGTGCTGAGCTAAAGTTTTTCATCTCAGTGTCCAATCTAAACACGTTCATTTGTAGCTTGTCGTCAGCATTGTACTGAGTACAATCACCTAGGCCACTTGGAGAGTGTTCCAGGCCTAGTCCAGCCCGCTGTGTCCAAGCCTCTCATACGGCGGAGTGGGGATGGTCTGGTAGGGTACCGCCCATAAGGGTAGTATGGGCTTGATGGGCTGGTCTTTTCTCTCGCTCATTCCGGGGCGTGGGTGTTTGTGCTGCAAGGAAGTGCTACATATCTATTCAATGACAGTGGATGTTGTAAACACCACTTCCCTTCCTGCCAGTGTTGTCCACTTCTCCTCCTCACTCACTTCATCCTTTCGAATCCATTCCTCTCACCTCTATTCCCCTTTCATCTCCTCTTCATTCTCTTGTTTTCTTTTTTTCCTCATCCTTATCTGCCTGTTCAACTTTCACGTCTTAGTCTACCTCTTTCTATTCCATCTCCTCCACGTTCTCTTTATTGACTTTCACCTCCTCCGCCTCCTCTCTTTACAATTCCTCCAGTCCTTTACACCATCTACCTCCAATCTGCCGTAACCTCCACCTCCAATCTTCCACATCCTCTACCTCCAAGCTTCATCTTCAATCCAAACCTCCAAACTTCCACCTCCTTCGTCTCCAAACTTCCATGACCAATCTTCCACCATCTCCACTTCCACCTCCTCCACTTCCAATCGTCCACCTTCTCCACCTCCAATCTCCCACCTCCTCCAATCTTCTATCTCTTCCACCTCCACCTCCTCCATCTTCAATCTTCCACCTCATCCACCTCCAATCTTCTACCTTCTCCACCTTCCTCTAGCTTCTCCACCTTTACTTTCACACTTTTATCTTCAATCTCCTTCATCTCCAGGCCTCCTCCATATCTTGCACCTCAAATCTTCCACCCCCACCCCCATCTCCAATCTTCCATCTCTTTCACATCAAATCTTTCACATCCTCCATCTCCAATCTTCCATCTCTTTCGCCTCAAATCTTCCACCCCCTCCATCTCCAATCTTCCATCTCTTTCACCTCAAATCTTCCACCCCCTCCATCTCCAATCTTCCACCTCTTTCACCTCAAATCTTCCACCCCCTCCATCTCCAATCTTCCATCTCTTTCACCTCAAATCTTTCACCTCCTCCATCTCCAATCTTCCATCTCTTTCACCTCAAATCTTCCCCCCCCCCCATCTCCAATCTTCCATCTCTTTCACCTCAAATCTTCCACCCCCTCCATCTCCAATCTTCCACCTCTTTCACCTCAAATTTTTCACATCCTCCATCTCCAATCTTCCACCTCTTTCACCTCAAATTTTTCACATCCTCCATCTCCAATCTTCCATCTCTTTCACCTCAAATCTTCCACCCCCTCCATCTCCAATCTTCCATTTCTTTCGCCTCAAATCTTTCACATCCTCCATCTCCAATCTTCCACCTCTATCACCTCAAGTCTTCCGCCTCCTCCACCTTCCTCTAGTTTCTCCACCTTTATTTCCACACTTCTATCTCCAATCTTCCACCTCATCTTCCACATTCTCCACCCCTCCATCTTCTCCAGTTTTTCGCCCCTCCCCATCCTCCACTTTCACCACTCCCTCAGCCTCATGCGCTCTCTTTGTATTCCACGCCCACTCGTCCTAATCCTCTCTGCCTTGCTGTTGTTAAGATGGTAATTTAAATATAAGAAGCGAAAAGACCTGGACATTTTTATGTAGGCAAAAAGACAGAAATATACGAGTTTTCAAGCACACTACGTTAATAAAGAGTTATCATCTCACACATAACTATTACACACATACCTACAGAGATGCTACACTTATTCTTTCTTTGTATCTTTCTCCTGTCTGTCTGTCTGCCTGCCTGCCTGCAGACTGCCTGCCTGCCTGCAGAATGCCTGCCTGCCTGCAGAATGCCTGCCTGCCTCTGCCTGCCTGCCTGCCTGCCTGTCTGTCTGTCTGTCTGTCTGTCTGTGTCTGTCTGTCTGTCTGTCACATTCCCTGATGGATCATTTTCACATCACGACTTGGTCGGCATTCATCATGGGAAAATTCTGCTCATCATACTCAAGTCTTCTCCAGAATTAATTAACATCAGGGTGTTTAATCTCAGAGTGTTAGCGCTGCAACGATTGGAAAATCTCGATCCGAACTACAACTCACTTATATATATGATTCTGCTTACACATACGTGCGTCAAGCATGCATGCACGCAGAGGCCTTCACACGCGCACACATTCACACGCGCTCACATTCACACGCACACACGCGCAAGCTTTTTGAACTCCGATTATTTTTTTAAACTGAGGAGCGATTTTTTTTTCCAAAATTCGGTAGAAGCACAGTTGTTGAAAATTTTCTGTTATTTCATTAAAGCCGAGGTTCAGTCAGTTTTAAGTCTGAATTCCTTCAAATTCAATACTGTTTAATGTTAAATAAAAATATTGACTTATATGTGGAGAGCAATTACCTTCATTTTATTTCCCTTTAGTAAAAAAAAAATAAATCAGCGATCACACAGATCTAAGATTTAGTCAAAATAGACTAGTTTACTGAGTTTGGGAAAACCGTCTTCAATTTGGTTGGCGAAGATATTCATGGGAAATAAACCATGACTCTGGTGGCTGTTGGGAATCCTAGGTCATTTCCCTTTACGGAAGCTACAAATACCCGGAAGTGCCATGGCGTCTGTAGTAACACAGGCGCCGTCACAATACACAACATTCAAATTTAAGATGTAATCCGACAGCCTGTTGTCTAAACTTATTACACCAAATCTGTTTTCTCCGGCATTAGTAATAGTCTGGCACGATAAAACTGTGCTTCATGTTTGATGATACTGTTTAATCCAACAAGAAATGGACACGAAGCTGCACACAGCCGTTCGCTATGGGAATGCGGATGCTGTTTTGGAGGCACTTAAAGAGGGATTGAACCCAAACGCGATTGGCCTCTTTAAGTGGAATCCAGTTCATGAAGCTGCCCATAATGGAGAGAGAGATATACTTAGACTTTTGATAGCATACAAAGGTTCGTAAAGGGCAGAGATCTTAGTCCACACAACAGTTCAATCAGCGTGTGTGCTCAATTGTTACGGTTGAATGAATTTAGCCTTTTAGTAGGCCGTAGCACACCATGAGTATTAAATTATAGTTTGCACAGCAATTTTTTGTCTAGATTACTGCTTGATGTTGTCTTATTTTAATGTTCACTAAAGTAGTAATCCCATTCATGTTATCCTCTTTTCAGATCATGACTAGTGTTTATTATGCAGGCTGAGGTATTCCAATATTAAATTGTATAGTGTGATGGTTCTTCTCACCACTTGTTGCAGTGCACATATGCCTTACTAGCAACTGTCTCGTATTTTAGCGAATTAGATAATTTAACACAAATTAGTCAGTTGACGACTGTTTATATAGTTACCCTGTAGGGAAAATGGGTTTACTGTGCCATACTACAGAGAACCATGGATCTAACGAGGTTGCCGGGACCGACTGTCAGTCCTCGTTGAAGCCGAGGTCTTGTTGAATGGAAGGTCTCTGCAAGTCATGTGAAAACTGGTCTATCTCTAGTGAGAACCCTTAGTTAAAAGGGTACTTAACTTTGCACTTCAAAAATATCGTTGGTTGCTATCCTTGACTCCAGATGCCATCGGCGTGATAACATCGCGAGCTGATACATGTACTGATTTATTTTAGAAAAAAAAAACAAACTTGTAGACAAAGCAGTGTATAAATGTTGAGAAACAAATGGTTTCAATCACCGTCTCTGAGTCTGTGATTAAAATTTCACCTAGCGCAATGATTGTACCAAACAAAAGGCTTGGCCAATTATCAGCTGAGCATATTATTCCATCGTTACATTGTCCATTCCCCTCTCTTCCCCTTGCCCTTGCATTGCAAAGACTTCAAACTCCCATCTGCTGATTTCTGAGATGGTCCTATCCATTGATGTACATCTATGGTCCTGTCTCTTTACTCCATCCCCTCCCTCCCTACTCAGCTCCTTCGCACACGCAATTATTACCGGTAACCTTTCATGTTGACCCAGTCTTGTAGAATGTTTGTAGCAATTGTTACGTAAACCTTCGAAAGTTGTTTGCTGCCGACAGCTTTATTGCGGGTGATGTGCGACGGCCTGACTTCAGGTCGATGACCTCGTTAGAGCCGAGGTTGCTAGAATTTTGTATTCATTGGATCAGAGGTACATTCACTCAAAGAAGGAGGAAAAACCGGGATTTTCATTCCCCTTGTTGAATGCGAGGTCTCGTTGAATCTGAACTTGTTACATTTGAGGTTTACTGTATATTATATATATGTCATTCATAATACAAACACATAAAGTAGAACTATGATATGTAAATATCCAGTCTATTATTTATGCCTTTCCTACAGCCACGGTCACACTTATTTTGTTCACTGAGTGAAGCAAGGGATTTTAGTGACAGAATATGGATCAAAAGATCATAGGTTTGGTTCCACTTTGGTCATGTATTAAATGTCCTGGCCTTCTGGGAAAGCATTTTGTAGATATTTTCCTCATTCTCCTTATCTTTGAGTGGGCATGTGGACATTAGGCATTGTCAAATGCTGCTGATCAGTGTATGTTAAACTAAAATTACAGCATAACTGTAACTTTTCAAAAAGTTAGTTATCTCATGTAGCTTTCAGAGATAGAAAAGTGTGAAGATGCAAGTGTATGCATTCTCTTGATATTAGACTTAAAGCTGTGCCATCTGATTGTTACCATTTGAAGGCAAATGCTGTGAGCGCTTCCGTGACTTTAGAGGCGTTTGTTTTTAAACTTCTAATACTAGACATATCATTTTTCTTTACCATGAGCAGTGGTCTAGCGATGAGCAAAGTTTCTATCCAGTATGAAATCTTTTTTTCTCATGAAATTACCAAAAACTAGCATTACAATGTGAATCATGTGATTGAATTTAAATCGGTAAAATGTCCCATGATGCCTTTTCCCTTCTTTTATACCCCGGATATAAAAAGCACCTGTAAAAGTATTTTTCAGTGCTATTATTATCAACATTTCATAATTTTCAGGAGATGTCAACTTGAAAGACAAGCTTCATGGTAATACCCCACTGCATTATGCAGCAAGAGAGGAAAACTCAGCATGTGTGAATGTGCTGCTGAAAGCCAATGCCAGAGTTGATATCCAGAATGATGAGGGTATGACCTGTATGGACCTCGCAACATCTCTGTGTAAAGATTTGATTCAAGAATATGGTAAGTTTTTGTGTTCATTCTTTGCTTGTGCAGTTGACAGCTTTGCTTAACTGTAATTCTTGAAGCAAACTGACACTCACTTTACAAGGGTTAAAATAGAAGTTGCAGTGGTTCACTGATCTAATGTAGAAAATACAGTGTTATGTTATTTGAAAAGTGTCACAATTAAGTGAAAACTACACTTAAGCTGATTACAATTAAGCAGAGTTTCCTGTCAAATGCACTTTCAGAAAAATTCTTTGAATTAGCGACAGCTGGATATGTCAATGGTATACATGTCAGTAGATGCTTTAGGGTTCCCAATATGATCTAAGAGCTGATTTATAGCAGAATGCCGGTAATTCATCCCGAGTATTTGAAATTTTATTGTGCAGAAGGTAATACTTGAAATCTTTTCAGCTTTTATCATGGAGGGCTGTGTGTCTGGTTCTTCCCAAGCTCACTTCTTGCATTTCCCCTCAGTTTAATCATCATTAAATGTCTGAAGCAGTTAAATGCTCTTCATGTTCATACTCTGAATTCTGATTTTGTTTTTAATACTAAGGCACTGTAAAATAGAATCATAAATAGTCCCTGTAGTAATCTGATCTTTGTTTATCAGTGAATGGATGGAAATAGGAACTATCTATGATATGGTGAATGGATTATCTCCCATACCCATTAGATGAAGGTTAGCTGTGCTTGAATCATACAAGCGTAGAGTTTCTTATAGGAATCTTATCACTTAAATGGCATAGAAAAAGCAAGAAGTGAATGACCCTTTTTACTGACACACCAGTGAACATTACTGTTTGCACCAGTTTGACTTTTACCTGAGGCATAGTTTGCCTTCTGAGGGAATGTGCCCAATGCCCCCAACAAGTTTGCTGAAAGATGTGGAGACACATTACAGGTGTCCAAGATAGAGGATTTTGTCAGGGCTGTGGCCTGGCTGTAGGCTGGGGGTGATAATCACTAGGTTAACATTGAGAGGCAGAGTTAAAATTGTTTTGGCTAGCTGGAGAGCTTAACAGAGGAAGGCTGTATTCTTGGTTTTTAAACTAAATGTAGCTGTCATTAGATATTACCCTGTTTTTCTGATCTATTGCATTGACTTACAGTCTCTTTCTTTATCCTTTACTTCCATTTATCTTTCCTGCATTAATTGTTCCCTTTCTTCCTCCCTTTCTCTCACCCTCCCCTCCTTCCTCCCTCCCTCCTTTCTTTACTACATCTCTCATTACTTATCTGCATTCTTTTGTTTTGTCTTCCTTAGGTCCTGCCTTTCTTCTTTCCTTTCCTTAATTCTTTCTTTCCTTTGTCCTCTCTTGTTGTCACTCTCCTCCTGTCCTTTTACATCCTCTCATTACTTTTCTACATCTCTACTTCCTTCCATCCTATTCTTTCCGTCGCCTAGACCTTTCTCATGTCTTCATTCTCTTTCTACTTTTCTTGTTTCTTCATTCTGTCCAATCTTCCCAACTATGATTTCTCCTTCGTCCCATCTTCCTTGCCTTTTTCTTTGCTCCCTCCTTCTCTCCCACCCTCTTTCCTTCCATTTCCTTCCTTCCTTCCTTCCTTGCTTAAGTTTCTTCCTTCCTTCCTTCCATTTTTCTGTACTTACTTTCTTCCTTCTTTCCTTCTTTCCTTCCTCCCTCCCTCATAAGCTCCCTCATTTCCCCAACAAATCCATGGCAGTGGTTGCTCGGAGGACAAGGACTATGCGTTACAGTCACCTTATTGCATCTGCCAAACTGGCCAGTGCTTTAAAAGACCCAGTTCTGGGCAGGAACTACAAAAATCCTTAGCTTTGGACCCAGTTCTTTTCAAGCAAACCCCAGATTGTGAACTGAAGTACTAGCTCTCTCACCTGAGAAGGGCAAAATGTTTAAAACATCTGTAAACAAACTATGGTGTTCACTGCCCTCCAGCTTGGCATAGTTGCAAGTCGCTCGTAAATTTCAGAAGGGCCACCATTGCCCAAGTTTAGTCTTAAGGGAAGACAGAATGATTCTTAGCAGAGTAGTTTCTTCTGTGAAGCGCATTTTTTTCCCCTTTCTTTTTTTTTTTTGCGCTTCAGTCTTCAGCTTTCATTGATTCCCATTCTGAGCAGTTAACCTGTTAGTATACTTGTTGGAGTCTGCATTTCACTTGTTGTTGTTGTTGTTGTTGTTGTTGTTGTTGTTGTTGTTTTTGTTGTTGTTGTTGTTGTTGTTGTTGTTGTTGCTATTTGCTTTGTGGTAAGTTGTGAAGAGATGACAGTGAAGAAAGTGATGGAGAAATGATAAAGAGAGTGGAAAGATGTGAATGATGGTGAGTAGGGTTGACTCCGCTTAGTCATGTTACCATAGTTACCATAGAAGCACAATATAAGATCCGAACAGGCAGAGGCATGATTAAGCACCCTATATAAAATTGTTATTCAGTTCCCCAAAAATGTTGCGACTAATTGAAATATTGTGATTAAACTTGTTCCACGTACTCACTGTCCACGGTATTTACAGGTCTTGACTTTGAAAGATATTAAAAGCTATCATTGCAGTCACTAAATCTGTTAAAGCGGTGATAAAAATTACTGTAGCTTTTTTTTTTTAGTATTTTGCACACAATGTGGACGAAGCTCTTCCGATTCAGCGGTGGTTGTGAATGAACTTGTTTTTTCTTCGTTCCTCGCTTTCGTTTCCCATATCCCTTTCTGCTCTTCTCTCCTTCACATATCAGTTACAAAGAAAATTGGTGAATGTGCTACCACTGAGTCCTAGTGCTTAAGAACAGGGCCTAAGCTGTTTCACAGTCAGTGACGTTTGTTTACCTCGGTGGTCCGAGTCGGTATGTCGATTCACGTAATAGGTTAGGTGACTGGGGAAGTTGGTTAGTATTGGTCTAGTTTCAGTGAAAAGAAGACCTTTGGGTTTAGTAATCAGTTCACCACGATTTGTTCAGTAGAGTGTATGGACACAATTGCCACATGAGTAACGAAACAAAGACACTGAACGGGATTTGAAAAAAGAAAAAGAGCTTAAAAATGACCCCGAAGCAGGAATTTAATTCATTAATTCAACAATACGGGAAAACAATGACTGATAGAATACACGCTGAACATCCTCCTTTTGTGAGGTGAGTTTCTTTCTCATGTATAGCGCACTCCATAGCCACTCACAAATGATCACTGAATTCATACGATTTCAAGGTTACTCACTACAAATTCAGCTGACTGTACTAAACCCATTCATGAAATCTACTATGAGAATAGATACGCTCTCAGAGCTGTCACATTGCGTAAAACTTTCAACGGCATTCACTCCCGTCTCGCTTTCTTATCTTGGCACACCTGAGGACCGGCAAACTCCTTTTATTTACACCCCCTTATTTAGTCATCAGTGTTGTTTGCTTTTCCTCCTCCTCTTTGAACCTCCCCCTCCCCTCCCAAAGTCCCCGACTTGTTTCTACTCTGTACCGGACTAGACTCTCTGCCATAATACACCATTACACCTACAATACCGGTCTGTCACGCAGGTAATTCTGAAATCGAAACCGTCTCATCTGCCCTATGCCATGACCTGTCTCCGATGTTGTGGTTTCGTTGTTGAGCTGGTATTGCAGGACGTACCCTACTTAAACGAACTACCCTAGAGGTCCTTTTCTTGAACTTTAAATCTATGGGGGGCTAGGGATAGGCTTTGGTATGAAAGATGGGGATGCAGTGTACAGTAGTTTCCTGTGTGGGATTGCCATGAACTAAGGATCTCTTAGGGGATCCATTGTCATTTTGGAGATGTTCCGAGCGATGATCTGATGCGTACGGGATCTAATGATAGGGGTCCTCTGTCTTCGTAATCGCAATTTTCTGTCGAGTATTCAAGACTGTGATTTATTCAAGTGGAATGTATGCTCTGTGAGTCAACACTACTAGCTGATCGCGGGGTCGTTGTTGTGTTTAAAGGTAAGTTCACTGACTGTGTGATTTATGGTTGTCGGCTGTTGTGTATGGGATTGTGTGGGTGGACTCGTGGACACTGTCGTGTTGATGGCGATAAATGTTTCTTGGGTCTGTAAGTGTGTGTGTTGCAGGGTCGTAACTCATCAATATACTTCTATGGCAGCCCAAGCTGGACCGCAAGAGAATTTTAAGTAATTCAAGTCAATGTATACAGTTAGAAGTAAGCGATACATATGAATGGACATGATCCGAATTTTTCCATTTTTTTTTTTTTTTGTGGGGGAGGAAGAAGGGGTCTACGATAGTGTTTGTCGTTTTGTCCGTCTGATGGTCTGTTTCTGTCTTAGATCTACTTTTTTACCCATGACCCACAAACAATAAACGCGTGTCATCTTATTTCCTTTGCTAGATGCTATCTCTCTCCTTCCTTGCTCTACGCAAATCTACCTACTTTTGACTTGTATAGATTAATGATAAGGTGATGAAAAACTGTATGTGGGCGAGGTTAAAAAGTCAAATCACCTGAATACTTTTATTCCTCCAGATTCTCTGACTTTATCCCGGCCCCAACGCTCCGTCAGTCGGTCCTCCACTTTCTCCTTAATTTTTTTCTCAAAAATTTGACTTACAATGGTCTCTACTCTTTCTGTATACCAAACATTGTGTCCATCCTTGTCTGAAAAGCGCTTTGATGTCACATACTTCGTGGTTGATTGCCTTCTCGTTATTGTTACACCAAAGCCCGTAGGTCATGAGAAGTGGGAAGCTGTGAAGATATACACCTTACCTTGGTACATTCTTACCTCATGGTTTTATTTAATGTACATTGACCTGAATGACAGCCCCTCCCTAGATCATTCTGGCTCTGTTGTTAAATTGGGGACTGTTAATAGCAATCCTCTTAAAAACAATTTACACTGAATGCACCATTGCTCAAGAAAAAGAACACCTGAATTGTATTTTCTATTTACAAAAATGCTGTGGATAAATTGCAACTCCTTTTAATTGCAACTTGTTTCATACTCTAGATGAGTTGCGATTAACCGGAGTCGACGATATTGCGACAACTTTTATCTTATTGCTTAGTCAGGAAGAAAGAATGTTTTCATGGGAAACTACTAGGACATGCGACTGGACGACAACAATCCAGTGTGAGAGATTTTGGCTCTGGGCAACTCTGTTTTCATCGTGGCAATATAATTTGGAATTCATGATTTAATGATGTGAAACTTAATTAAAAACGTATTTTTTTTGTTTGGGGGAATGGGTAGGGGTGAGGGAAAGGGAGAATGAAAACTTAAAACTCTGATTCTTTTTCTGTCTTCATTCTTAACATTTCTTTTTCCATAGTTCTTACCTCCAACCCTCCCTCTCTCCTTTCCTCCCTCTCTGTCTCCCTCCCTCCCTCCCTCTTTAGCCCTTTCATTTCTCTCTCTCTTTATTCTGTCGCAATGTTATGTTCCACTAAGCATGCTTTTCAGTTGTCTAGGTGAAACAAAATAGCTTACCAAAGAGTATAAGAGCCGTAAATATCGTTTCTTTGTGTCGAATAATATTACCATTCCACAGTTGATCCATTAATTCCAACTATAAGTCAACGGGTGCAGACTTCAGACGTGAAGACGAGAAATAGTTACTTTTATACAGTATTGTCTTTGTGCTCTGTCCGTGAATAATTTTTGATTTATTAATTACAATCTGCAGTTTTTCTAAGACATATCATGTTGTCAGGGTGAGGGCTTGTGTTGACTTCTTTAGGTGCGCTTTTCCTTATTCTGATGTTAAGTAGTAGGTTAAAGTACATAATAATATATTTGACAGTGCACTGTCTCGTGGCTTGGAAATTAAGAAAAGTGTAAAGGAAGGCAAGAGAAAGAGGTTAGCAAGTGTTTTCTCCAGGTCATTTGAGTTGGGGTAGACCTTTCTCACTAGTCATGAACTTGAGGAGAGATTAATTTGTAAACTTTCGGACAGACTTTAGGTTTTGTCAAGTAATGCAAACTCTGAAGTGCATGACAGAATGGGAGATCGGTGTAGTTCAGTGGTTTTTTTTTTTATTTAAGGGACGAATTGGGCGATCGCGCGGTCAGAAGAGATCATTGCAGTTTATGCGTTCTTATTATTATAGCAACTTAACCCATAAAGCCCTGCTGTGCCGTATATGGCACATGAGCTTGGTGTTTCTGTAACACTATGACATTATAATTACGTGGAAATGACACCTCAAAGAACCAGTGTACAGTATTACTATATAACAATAATACACTATGAAGAGATCTAAAACACTTACTCAAAACCTCTAAAAGAACTGGCTTTCTCACTATATTAAGTTTTCTACACTTGGGACTTAGAGGGTTAAACTGGATCCGCCATGTTATTTTCGTCGTTTGTACTGTCAGCATACAAGTGCAGTACTAAAGAGGTTAATATTTTGAAGCCGCGCAGCTTGACCTTTCACACCTGGCTGTGAAAAAGTGGGATTAGAACTATGGTATAACGCTATTGATCATAATAGCCATTTTTTGTAGGGAATATAGTCAGTTCCAGGATTACGGCATTCGGAAGCCAAAGCCCGAAAACGACATAATTATCTGACAAAAACAAAACGTTTTAATACGAAAACACATTTCTCTTAATTCATTTTAATCGTAACCCTTTGGGGACATTATGGACATATTCTAGTTCTCCAGTGACTCTTAGCACAGTATTCTGAATTCTGAAATAACATGTTGTGATAAGTGGAACTTCCGTTCGAGTAGACTGCAATTAAACGGGATCGTTGTAAAGAAACATGATGTAGATCTAGAACAAAATACATGAACGTAGATTACGTCTCTTAGAACCAAATGGACTTTGGCTTTACCAAATTTTAGACTATTCCCTTCAAATTTATTATTCACCTCTGTGCGCCAGTAATTCTCAATAAAACTGCTCCTCTTCTGTGACCACCGCACTGCACTAGTCCCTAGTCCCTAACCCTTGTTCTGAGCTATACTGGACAACGTGATGAACCGCTTGACCGGCCGGTCTCCAGTTTCATTTGAATAGACCGGAGACACTTGGGCAGTATGCTGGTGGTTGGAAGCCATTAATCCCACTTCTGGCGATGTCATTTATTGGGTTGTGGGTGTCAGGTCGTTCAGATTCTTAATGTCATGTTATTTAACCTCACGGGTCAACGGGGTGATATATATGTCGCTCAAGACAGAACGGGCATTGGATTTTTTGTCTTTTCTGACGGTTGTGAAAGGAAAAGTTTTCACAATGCGCCGCCTTTTTGAGTTGAGATTTTGTAGTCCAGACGGTATGATGTAAGATCTCATTGAATCAGCGGTCACTTTTGAAACTTGGAGCTCTTTAGAGCTCAAAATGATCAAACTCTGGTTTCATGTGGTGGTTTTTCTTGGTGTTATAGTCCCCAAGAACTGTTGCCTAGAAACATTCAGAAACTTTCGGATATCAATTCAATTCAAATTTATTTAATCGAGCCCAGGTTACATAGTAACATGTCGGTGGTCAAACATTGATACCGCATGGTAATTCATAGATATAACAACATAACTGAATTTATATTAAGTACATTTATCAAAAATATGTCTCTTTATTATGAAGATGAAAAACCGTTCTTACCCGCGTGTCTTTATTTGGGTTGAGTGCCTTATAGAGGTGACTGTCATTAGGTACTCACCGAAAGTTATCAATACAGGCAAAGGAATTAATTACAATTGTATCTTCGAGCCCTAATGGGTTCATCGGGAGAGACCAATCCTGCATATTGTAACTTTAGCACGATGAAGATACTAATGAGAATTTTAAAAAGATTTTTCAGGGCATAACAACTCACTCATACACGTGTGAATTTTTTTTTCTTTGGATGCGGTATTTGTATTGTACTCATGCTTGAGCAACAGTAGAGGAAAGAGAACTATCATCTTCGGAATTGCAGTACTCTGGATAAAACACAAGTTAGCTGACGCAAGTCCCGAATTCCTCGAGCTGTCTAGTGCCCTTGGCGGCTAGAACACTTGTGCAAACTACGTCGCAATCTAAGTGCTTGCAGGTTATTAGAAATCTAACAGTAGTACGGAAGTGGCTATTTTCACGAGGATCAAATTTTCGCTGAAAATCGCAAATGATTTTTCGCGAATGCTGCATGATGGTTTTCTCATATTGATACTGACTTTAAAAAAGGCAGGATTGATCGAGAGTGATGAGTCGAAAAGGAGTTGTACTTTTCATGCGCTATGGTTGCATACACAAGTTACGGTTCTTTACTGCCCAAACGAGCGAATAGTACAAAAAGAGGGAAGGCGTGATGAAAAAAAGCTCTTTGAAATTTTTGAATGGACCTTTTTCAGTGTTTTTCGCGACTGAAGCTCAATATGCGAATTCGTAAAAAATTAATTGTGGATAAACAGGACTGCTTGCCCATACTGCTGAAGCCGTGTGTCAGTATGACATCGTATTTATTAAAGAAAGTCATATAAAAAGCTGTCATGGTAAAAACTGTCAATCAGCATGTCCAAATATGAAAACAGTTAACACTCATATCGTTTAATGTGTCACACATCATGACGCGACACCGACATTCCAGATTGGCAGTTAACCCTCCAGTCACCACGGCCTTTGACATTCTAGGTAAGCGATTTACCGTGCAGTCAGCAGCGACTCTACATGCCGTCGAAACGATTAATGTTATACGGATGTCACTTTCTGGCAGGTTAATCCTTGCATGATGTATCACAGCTGACTGCGGCCGCTAATAATTTTTGTATTCTTGAATGAATTACCAAGGGTTAACTTTAGAATCCGCCTAGATATTTTCTTTATCCTTAAACCGTGTCTTGTGAGACTAGTTGAATGTGCTTTTGAGAATAGGCTTTTATATCATGCTTTTGTTTTCTATTCCTTGATACATTTTTTTTTTTAATAACAGAGACAGGGGTAAATATTTGCTTCACAGTCTAAAAATCCACAAATTTTGTCAAAAACTTTAAATGGCGTTCATTTTTTTCTCCGTCGGCTCAGGTAGCAGAAAATACCCCTTAAATGTCGAGATTTTCAACCTCATAGACCGCCATTACACACACTGTGTCACATTATAAAGCGAGAAAAGCACGCAGACAACTGGTGCGAACCCATGCTCAAAACGGTTTGATCAATCGTATGCTAGCTCATCTAAAACTAGCTTTATGACGTCACGTTGCACGTGTAACAGTGGCGCGCGCAGGGCGAAAACCCCGACATTCCAGGGGCGTTTTCGCAGAAACTGTCGAGCGAAAGGAAAAATGGACGCGGTCTAAATTGGACGAAAAATAATGTGAGCTACTCAGACTACGGAGTAAAAAAACTATCCCTTTTCCTTTAACCATTAATTTGTTAAGGCGTACTGTCACCCACACGACGCGGAGGGCGGCGCTTGTCGCTTGGTGCGAAAGGTCGCGGGTTCGAATTCTGCTAGCAACACTTTTTTTTTTCTGTTTGCAGTGCTTAAAACGGTATCTCTAATTGGCGACCTGATGGGGATTCGCATCTGGTTTCTGATAGAGCTATATATTATGTTGAAAAGGTATATTAAATCGAACCCAGACAAACGAACAAACAAACAAACAAACGAACGTTTGCTCTTCTTACTGACGGGTGGAGTGGAAGTGTGTAATGACTGTAATTTCCAAAACACATTCTCCGTAGTGCAGTTTCGCGCTGACGTGAGGAAGACCTTCGTGCCACTGTGTATGGAGAAGTACCTGCGTCAGATAGGAAAAAAGCGGAGTTAGGCTAGATCTGTTTGAATGTCCGTTAACCTGCCTGTGTCTCTGTCTTTTATTTACATCTGCAGTATATAAATATCAAAATCTTAATATCTACGAGTCCGTAGGCCATGTCTGATCTTTTGTATCTTCTCTTTCCTTTCGTTTTTACTTCTTCGTTAAATGTTTAAGACCATGAAATAGCGGGACACTCGACTCCTGTTTACGCCATCAATTGCTTAGCCGCAACTTTCGATAAATCAGACGATTTATTTTTCAGATAATAAAGTACTGGAGTGTACCAAATATGTAAGAAACCTGACTGATTGCAGTACCTTTCAATAGTAACTCTTTGCCCACGCTGTTTGGGTGACTTCCTTAACCAGAGTCGCCAGTATTAATGTCCCGTTTGAGCCTTTGATTGCAGCACTGTATCCTGCATCTTGACTACATCTCTCCTGACACACAGCTGGAGATCATATCCCTATAAGATAGACCACCCAGCAAATCCCTCCTGGACACGACATACATTATATAAAAAACAGCCGACCTACCTAAGACCTGAGTTGTAAATGTCGTAAAAAATGCTGGTGGGATATCTGTTATAGTAGATTATTACTGCGGTCACTGGATGTATAAGCTTCTTTTTGTGTGTGTGTGTGTGTGTGTGTGTGTTTTATGACTGCTATTAGCCGTTGCAGGGATGAATTTTTGTTTATTATTGTCCTGCCTCTTTCTTTGTATGCCCTGTAAAATCTGCCAGTCCTGTCCGAGGAACCATGTTAACATTTACCTAACACAGTCTTCTCCGTAGTACACCCTCATATATACATTCCATTTGTTTTAACCCTCTAAGCCCCACAGTACCATATATGGCATAAGAGGGTGGAGTGTACATTCTTGTTATTTTATGTGTCGTTGACATGTGGGGATGCTTATTCCTTAAAGAAATATACAACAGTTAGATTTCTTTGATTTTGTGTTCAGTGAAGTCCGTTTACTTAGTACAAGAATGCACATAAAAATGAAATTTATTTATCAAGGCATTGTACTTCTGCTCTTGGGACTTAAAGGGTTAATAAGAATAAAAAGGCTCTGGATAACACATCTTTCTGATAATACGCTTAGGCTTGAATAGGGGATGTGTTATCAATTCCACCGCACTTACTGTTTGTCCAAAGATACGCCCTCGGTTTATTATTATTCTCGCCTGTTTCTTGCACGTCTTGTTACATTAGCATTACTACCTATAGAATAAATGTAAGTTCCGGTGGGTCACTCGAGGACCACCAATAATTCTCTCTTGATCGCTCAGGTCAGGACGTAGAACAAGCAAGTTACGCACTAATCGTAATGCTGAGAAAACTTGCTCTTCGGGCTGGCATTGACAGCGGGGGATTGGGAAGTCATCCAGAAACCTTTGACTGGGAACGTGGGGACAGGCTTTGAGCTTTTTGGGGGATTGAAACATTAGTAGGGATCAGACCTTTGGTATTTAAGGGGTTCTTGAATTGTTAAAGATGTACCTTTCAGTGATCCAGTAGTTCTCATAGTGTTGTTCTATTGTCCGGTGGTATTTGTAGGCCCTGAGGGTGGTCCATCCTCTTAGGAAACTTTTCGGAATGATGAGATGGAAGGTTATCTTTGTGTGAACTAACAGGCTTCAAAACTGAGTAAAATATCGTACAAGCAAAAGAAGGCGAAAATAACTGTCGCTCTTGGCGTCCTCATTAGTGAAGGAAAGCAGTTGTTGGGTGGTCTCTCTTCAAGAGCTAGGATCTCCAGCGGTGTCTCAGAAAGATCTGGTGAAGATGTGTAGTGCTGGTCCTGTCGCTTGAAATTCCATCTTCATTAGTGCGGTTGGTAAATGACCCACCATCTTCTTATATGACATAGGAACATGGGCATTAAGGCCATACCTTCACAGTAATATTTTATTCTTCGCTGTAGTTACACGGGATCACTGAAATCCAGATGTCTCCAGTGATAGTCACTCTAGTAGAGTTTGATTCTTTGTGGTAATAATAAAGTCAGATCAGTTGCTTTGTTGTCGCAGAGTCACTGGTATGATTAGTTGCTTGATTGTCGCAAAACTGAAGTCTGACTCCCTGTAGTCACATCATTGTGTAACGGGGTGGCAAGGTATATAGTATAGTATTCTCTCTTTATTAAGGGGGGAGGAATGTGAGTTTAGTCTGATAATTTTTCAGATGTTACGTATTATTTTAGGGAAGTGTGTCACCAGAGATTTGACCAGATTACCGTGAATGATCAATTTTGAGAAGATGGGCCGAAAAAACCTACACTAGAAATTTCAAGTCCCTTAATAAAGAGAGAATACTATACTACTATATACCTTGTCACCCGGTTACACTTGGCGTTGTCAGCAGGATGTCTCATTGGGGCCTTGGTGATGCAGTAACGAGAGTAGAGGGTTCTGTAACCCATAGGCAGAGACATAAGACAGAGTGGGAGGTAGTATTCTAAGAACTGAGATAACCATATTAGAATGGCCTCGGGTTCACTGTGGACAATATGCCGGAGGAATTGAGATATCGTATAAGAATGACCTCATACGACTCATACTCATCGAGGAGTGTCAGTTGTCATGAGGACATGACATGGATAAGCAGGGAGGAGTATGAACAGTCGGGAAATGTGTTAGGGTCACGGGTGAACACTAGGCTCGCATGTGGAGGTTAGGGAACAATATTCAGGCAGTAGGTATTTTAGAATTAAATTGCGGTGAAGTTAGCCTTCCTGTAGTGTAGTGGTATCACGTTCAGACTAGCTAGCTGAGAGACCCTGGTTCGATTCCCGGTAGGGATAAAACTTTTCTAGTGTAGGTTCTTTAGGCCCAGCGTCTCAAAATTGATCATTCACAGTAATTTAGTAAAATCTTCAGTGACACACTTTCCTACTCTAATATGTAACATCCAAAAAATTATCAGACTGAGCTCACATTTCTTCCCCTTAAGAATAAAGAATGAATGCTGTATACCTTTCCACCCGGTTACAATTGAATCACAAACTTTGAGGTCACAATACTTAGTGATGAAAGTCGGATTCTCTGCTAATACACAGGATGCCTGCCCAGCAACTCTGCAGTTAGTAGGCTTTCTTGTCTGGGGAGTTATTGAAAAGTACATGCAGGGTAATTTCTGAGGAAACGTGTAGAATAAACATTAGCCTGTTGGTCGTTACAGCTCTTGAACGATTCGTTGAACTTGAAACCGTTGCAGAATATATCAAACAATTATTAGATCTATTAATCTTTCCTCCATAATATCAGCGAGAGGGGATAGTTCAGCCGATAGGAATATTTTACCCAGTAATTTTGCAGCCGATAAGACACAAAATATCCAGAATCGTGTTGAAGCAATGGAAAACCCTAACTCAAACAAATGAACTGATCATGTAGTTGCTAAGAGTATTTAACTCCACTCAGCCGGCTCAGAGCTTAGTTTACTTTTTATTCATTAACTAGATTAAATATGGATTCCTCATAATTGAAGAGAAGCATAATTAATTGTAGATACATCTTTAACAGTTGCTCTGGGCAATCGAGAAAGACACCGAATTAATTCTGCTTGAGAGGATAGAGTGTCCAAAATTCTGTTAGGGCTTTACATTAGAAGATTATCATGCAATAAAGTCAGCTTTCTGGTGGATAATGAGGAGGCTTAATAAAGAAAGGGCTGTTCGTTCGAGAATGAGAACTAACTTTTTAACGACCAGATTTTTTTCTGGGTCATATGAGAAACATTGAGACATCCCTAAACCTTTCGCGTGTTGTAGATTGGGGATTACGACGCAAGATGGATTAGAGGAGAGACCGCAGGGTCAGGGGGCTCCCCTGTCGTGTAGCATTTTTTTGCTGATCTGTGTCAAGAGTTTTCATGTTGTGGCAGCTCCAGTCACCAGCGCCATCCGAACATTACCGTGAGAGGGCACCCCGTCTGCAAATGACCATAGTCACTGCCTCAGTTCAGATGGGTTTCCAAGATTAGCTTTGATATTTTAAATACTAGGCGTTTTTATAACTAGTTTCTTGAACATAACATTTGAAGGGACAGTATACTAGCAATCTGCAAAGTTTCTATGCAGTGTGGATTATTTTACGTGTGAAATTTAGCGCTCCTCTATTAACTGTGTGATTGAATTCAAATTTGAAAAGTGTCCCATCATTCATCTGATCTCCTACTATGCCCTCAGCGAGCTTTGAAGTTAGTAAGACCTTGGCAAGAGTTGTCATGACGACTTGTGTGAAGCACAGAAAAGAAACAGAATTGTAGAAGAGGGATGGTGGTGAAAAGTAACGAGGGGCGAAAACAGCTGCGAAAAGGGGAGCAAGGTAAAGGACATAGGCAGCAGTATTCATAACTGTGGGTTCACTTTTACAGCTTTGATTCTATTGGAACTATAGTACACGAATTAACAAAGTCTACTTATTGAAAAAACAACAACAAAAAAAAAACCCCAAAAAACCTAACTAGCCAACACGTCTTATTTGGGCATTGTCAAACTTTTCACCAAGAGACCCCCACATAGTCCGGGCAGAAGTCTCGATTGACAGGTTCATACTGTCGATCATTTTAAAATCTGATTAAAACATACGAATGCTGAAAACATAAAGATATTCGCCTTATTCTCTTGTGAGTACTAACGGAGAATTTCCATTTTCGTCAGACTTGAAGCATTCAGTTATATCCAAGACCGTCTCATACCTCAGCACTGACAATGCACAATCTGTTTTTCTTTTTCGCCTATCGTCAAGTCTTTGCTCCTGAGCTGGATGACATGAGAACATCCATGTTGTATGTACATTTAATTTTGCAACTGTCTCAGTCCCCAGTTACGAACTTTTTGTCCTTTTTAATCGGCTGTAAATGTCTGTTAACATGCCTTTGTGACCACCAGCCTGTGTTTTCCTGAGAACCCGTGATAAGACTAGGACACTGACTTAAGTCACGATTGCCCTCTTCCACCTGGACTCCTGGCACACATATCTCTTACGCAGTAGATAGATGTTGGCAGGAGCCGCGTTAAAAGACTAACGGTAATGAATCGGTCCGCTGTCGTAATGGGGCAGTCAGGCTAACGAGGTGAAAACATAGATATAGACTCTTGTTTTTTGTCTATAGCTTCTGGTTTCGGTTTTTCCAAGCCCCCACTCCATCTCCCCCTCACTCCACATACAAACATAATGTTAAGCTCAGGGAACATCCACTTTTAAAAGAGCATTATTTTAGCAATTATGCTCATTACAAATAATTCTTGTGCTCACTCATTCTCTTCCATTATTCGCTCACTTACTATTCGCTTTACACGTTTTACAGTCACATAGCTTAGAACAGTCCACGACCATCTACTTGTATCGTTTGACTTCGTCACGAGAAAATGGTACATTTTAGTCTCTTACAATACTTCAGACTTTCCAACAGGTGCACAGTGGGCCAGGCATGGACAAAAATTAAAAAATCATGAATTTTTTAATCTTGATTTTTCCATTTGAAAAGACAGTAAACACCTCCATGACTCGGGAAACACACATATTTTTATATCTTTCCACTTGTTTATTCAGATGGACGTCCTATATCTACAGGGTTTTTGATTATGGATTTCATTGTTTTGTTATTCCTGTTTTTATGCATGGCATTATTGCCTCTTGTGACACCGGCCATATTTTCAAAATCATATATATTTGCAAAAATTCATTAATTAGGCATGTGTCCTGGAAACTGCAACTCGATTTTGTTCAAAATGTATGAAATCGAGAAAAAAAANCCCGAGTTCGGCATTAATTTCTTCATTACATGTATGGGACCAACGACAGAAAGTAAATGAAGATGAAAATGTTATGCTTTCCACATTAGATTTCACCGCAAGCCATACATTTCATGTCGAAATACAAAACTTCATAACATAAATAGCGCAAAAGCCCACTCCCTTTAGTACATCTTCTCTTCTTTTCGGCACAGAAAGATACTGTAGTCTAGTCTTCCTATATCCTTCAACATCCGATTCGGGGCTGGAACAAACAGTATGGTCGTAAGAAAACTTCACGTTTTTTTTCTTTCCATCATGATCCTGTGGAAAAACCTCTTCATGCGATACGCCTCTTTAGTCCCATTCACATAAGCTCCATGTCTGACCTGTTGAATGTTGGTGTCCCTGTGGTATGGGATGCGTTCAGGTTGAGACAGGTGTAATCGTAGGTTGTCTTTTTCTGAATTTTTTTGTGTGTGTTTTTTGTTTTGAATGCAGGGCAATACAAAGTTTACAAATCCTTTATGCTTGCATGGCTTATGTCTACATTAACGACATTACCTTCAGCCTTAGTGACTAGGAACAGCAGGACTATATCAGCATGACACAGGAACATTAGTAACCGTAAGAGATTCCTGTCAAAAAGTCTGAATAGAGCTAGTGCATGTTTGACGGTTAAGAAATCTGTTGTGGACTTGTTGTGGTGTTGTATATAAGCAAAGATTATCAAAGGTAATGGGTTGAACTTTAACACTGTTTGATATTTAATCACAACACACACAGAAATAGTTTTCTAGCTTTCTTCACAAGACGGAGATACTGGCACAAGGAGGGCGAACATCCAACTGATTCATTCTAGTTCAAAACTTAGTACTTATTCCCTAGAGACGGTAGACGACCACAAATAAGCAACATACATCAATATCTTAGTGTCAGTCAGTCAGTCCTAACCTACAGGTAATACTTAACTTAGCGAGTGACCCCCCCCCCCCCCCCCCCCCCCCCAAAGAGCTCAGGGGTGGGGGNATGCACCCGATGGTCTTGGAGATGGACTTAAAGTTAGAACATAAAACCACAGTCGAGCAATGTTAACACACGTTGGGACAAAAACTTGGACGCGGAGGCTCGACACCAAGCAACATTTGCAAGCAATGTTTAGACAGACACCACACTTGTGTTATGGTGCCGTTTGACAGATGCTTAAACTGTTAATTAAAGTGTACCGAAATGTAGTTTTACTGGTGCCAGATAGCATAGTGTGTATTTTGTTGAAGAACGAATGACTTCGAGCCTCATGTACACGAAAAGCCAGCGTTAATCCGTCGTAATTCTCTGGATCACGGTCCTTTATTTTCTAATTCAGATATTGTTCACAAATTCCTTACAACTCGAACTTGTGGGGCGGTCCCGTAGAACTCATATTCGAAAGATATGCTGTAGTCAGAGAGAATTTAATCTGTGTCGGTTTTGTCTTGCTTAATCGTTATACATGTATTATTTTCTAGATCTCGTGTGTTTAAGGATGACTCAGTACCACTGCGAGATCGCCATGTCATTTAATTTTATCCGTTGCAGTGACCAAGAAATGCAATCTCTAGCACCTGACCGCACCACTGGGCACTGGTCCCAACCTACGTAGTGTAACATGCGCAGCCACGCCCACACAAACGTTTCTTACTACCGCTGACCTTTCAGCCTGAACGTGTCCCGAGATCGCGTGCGCAGGCCGATGATTGGTTTGTCCCGGGCACTGAAAGTGTTGTGTCAGTTTGGACTAACGGGTTTGCGCCGAGTTTTCAATTTGATGGTGTTAGATAGCAGAACAGTGAGCGCGTGTAAAGACTTATCGGAAGTTAGGTGCTACTTCAGCTAATTGATCGCTTGGAAATTTTGCTAGACTAGCTGGTAAATTTTAGTATTTACATCGATCTAAATTAATTTTTTGGAAGCCGCTTTTTGTTGCAAAGTTTACAGTGTTGTTCTATTTTCAGGTGTATATCTAGATGCTTATATTTTCGTACTTTCTGTGGATCAGTGCTGATAGGAATAACGATTTGTAAAGGTGTCTCTTAAATACTGTTTCTGTTTCCTTTGGAATATCCATGCTGTTCAAGCCTTTTTGGAAATGAAGTTCAGCCGGTCAGGCTGCTGCGAATAGTAGTGGTTTCTGCTATTTTAGTAATGTACATCTTCTACACATCTCCGACATTTTCTTCTCTTTAATAAATAGGTTATCAGATAACTGTCGGTGATTCGTGCTTCTTGTGTTGACATTTCTGTCGTTTAGTTGTCAGTTATTGACGTGTCGAGGGTGTGTTTTTTAAACAGACGGATTTTGAATTTTATTTGTGCATTTATGTGCCGTGTAGCTCTTCTTCTGATAATAATTGCGGAACTCGTGCATATTTTAGGTCTGTTGTATTGATAATTTCAGGTAGACGTGATTAAAAATTGGTTCGCATCTTTACTGATCGGTTGCACCATACAGTATAGTGGTGTAGTATGATGGATGACTAGGTTGGGACTGATCGCTAACAACTAAAACAACAACAACAACAGCAGTGGCAACAACAACATTAATAAATATTACATGTCCATATACTAAATACATGACTGTATTCTTGTTCTTCATGCAAAGAAGAGTACTTAAAGACATGACCGAAGTCGTAACTTGCACTTGTGACCGTTGGCTGTTCACGATTTTGTAGTAATAAGTCTGGGTTACCTCTACTTATGCCTACCGCTTTCACCTTTCTTGGTGTTTTTTATTGTAGCTGTTTGACTCGAGCAAATAGTAACGGTTGTAATGTAAGTAAAATCCTTACATTAAATATTCAATACTGAGCACTTAAGTTAGTGTCGATACTTAGCGATACGTGATCTGTTAAAAAAAAGTATAAAAAAGAAAAGGTAAAGACCTATATCTAGTTGTTATTTAAGAGTTAAAAAAATGCAGATCAACTATGATTTGCATGAATTTGGGAATATGAGCTGTAGTAGTTGTTTAAAGCGCTACCTCGAGTGAAGGGCAAACGTCTTTGTGCCACTTGCATAAACGGTTCACCGTGGGATTGGAAACACTGAACTTTACAAGTACATAATTATGTTGATTTATGAGAGAAGAGCTTTAGAGGTCTGCTTGTTATTAAGAATGCAATTAAACAGACTAGCCTGACATTTGCATAGTATCGAGGTAAGAGGTAGAGTCTGTATTTCTGATCTTGCAAAACGTTGGTTAACACGCGCATGTTCTTATCGCTGCTGCACTAACTCCAGAAATATCAGGCTTTGTTTAAATCTGTTAAGCCTTGTTGCACTGAGCTGTGTTAAGTGCAACTCAGAGAGGATGTATGTGTCGATGTAAACTAGACAGATAAGAATCCAGTATTATTTAGACATGTGTTGTTACCACTAAAACCTACGAGGATACGTTATCAGCTGATAATGCTGTCATTAAGCTACTTCCGCGATTACGGGCATTACATGTTTCCCTGAACCGTAGCTTTGTGGAAACGCGGTCCGTCCTGACAGAGTGTACATAAATGGAGGGAATATTACGATCGTATGATCGCATATATCCATTTTGTTAATATGAATAGATGGTATTATTCTCAACATTCTATACAAATTGGGGCTTCTATATTTTGAGGATCGTTCGTGAATTCTTACAATACTCATGAATCAGTGAAGAAAACTGAATACAGTGAGTCTAATATTTGCCTCCTTTTTTTTTCTTTCAAATTTTGTAGAATACAATCATCTATATGCACATACAGGTCTGTGGCAAGACGGATGGCATTTTATATTATCATTAAGGGAACTTTATATTATCATTAAGAAGGGATGCTTTTGTGAAGTGTAAAATGGAAGCTTCCTGAAAAAAAACAACATTTTTCACCTTTCAGCAAGATCGTGTCAAGCTTTGGGCACTCTTTGCTTATAATTTGAAAAAAAAAAAGGAGCGAGAGGAGGATAGAGGTGAAGGGGGAAAAGGGGATACCTGTCCAACTGCTCATTTAGCACAGACTTGCAGAAGTTTATCAAGATCTTGACTAGGCCTTTTAAGCAGAGTTCAGTTGACCTGTGCTGAGGATATCTTTAACTTGTGCTATGTATACTCGTGCATTATCACCGTTAATGTCTTTAAGTCCAAATTCTACAGCAGGGGGTCTTAACTGGGAATTTATCAAGAGGGCGTGGCATTCGCTTGACCTTTATGTACACCTGACTATAATCTTTTTACGCTGTGCGTTTTAAGTGATGGATTATTTTTGTTTCTTGACGAAATGATGAATTATAGTGAGTGGTCTTGAATGTGTGCAAAACAGGTGAAGACAGCATTTAATGAATTTAAAATGCGCATGGAAATGAATGTCAGTGTCTTATAATTATGGCGTTTTGAATGAGCCACTGTCAGAGGGTGTGTCTTAGGAGCGGTTGTGGCAGAACAGTTGAGATAGAAAGACGGAGTTATCCGCTATACTGCGTTAGAAAACAGCATTTGTCGCATACCTGCCTTTCTTCAGATAAGGATTACTGGTGTAGTGGGTTGAAGTAGGGCCTCCAGTTTTGTCCAGAGATCTCTAGAAATGAAACAAAGTACAGTTGATTCCGCTTAGTCGCAATTCAGATAATGACAACTCGGCCAGATGGCGACATTTTCCACATGATAAAGTGCTGTATTTGTATAAACTTCTAAATACAGCTAAACAATACATGTACTATCTTATGTTTGCAACTTGTTTTTTTAATCGCACCCCAGGAGTTGCAATTAAGCGAAGTGATTGTAATAGCATGAATCTGGTCGCCATTTTGTCAGAGGAGTAAATGATTAAAGAATATCCAAGTGCGAAGAAAGAGGATGATGTCATTTGTATTTCAACTTACAGTACAAACAAATATATAGTGGAGACCATTACAATTATATTTCAAATTACAGTACAGTATTATGTTCTGGAAGAGACTTTAATGAGAATCGATTGTTTGGGATAAATTAGCATTACGTCTAGAGCTTTAATCTATATTATCTGAACCTTGATTTGAATAAAAATAATATTCTGCTACCGTTTAATCGCTGAATAAGGGCATCCCCCTCTAGGCGAGGTTAAACAACGCCAAATATCGGTGTGATGAACGAGCGAGCGAACGAACGAAAGAACGAACGAACGAACGGCTAGATTCAATTGAACCTTTTAATTGAACATATTTCCATACTTTACAGAGCGTTACATCATAAAAGCGTAATGTGTAGACGAGAATGGACTGTATCATGCTTATTTCCATATGTTACAATATGAATGTACATTTTTGTCTAGTTTAGACGGGACATCTGTTGTCGCGTTTAGATAGACACGCTCTCACAATCCTCTATTCATACACGTTCTTAATACTTGTCATGTAATATAGACAGTGAAAATAATTAAGCGGGTCAGTGCAGAAAATAAAACACATGTACGTGGTAGTCTCGTTAGTTCTATGACAGATACCCACAATGGCCGTAGCATGTTATGTCAGACAGAATTTATTACTTCGGTCCCGAGGTCTTGACATGACCACTCAGTTTTATCGCCTTTGACCGAAACAAAACATGAGCCGGTTGACCGTGAAGCGCTGCCTGTCTGCTTGACCTTACAGTATTGTCTCCGCAAGCCATAATGCGCTCTTTATTTTTTGGAGCCTGACCTGGCTCTGAGAGATGCTTAATGTTCTTGCTTGCTTGCATTTTCTGAACTATTAAGATCCTTTAGAACAGTTTGCCCTATTTGGAGACAATCCTGACCGTGAGACACGGTACATTATACTGTCTTATCACGCACTAGTACGCAGAAGCATTGTCTTCCCTTGCTGAAGTATCTAATTCATGATGCTTGAGAGTGGAAACTTGCACTGGAAGAATCGATGTAAATGCTGGTACGGGCTAAAGGGCACAGAGAGGATAGACGATTTTCGCAAAACAGGGGAGGAGAGAAATAAGGAAGGAGACAAAAAAAGAGTGGGATGGGGTATGGAGATGAAGAAAAGATTGCTAACTGTGCGGGGTTGGGGGAGGAGCTTCTGGAAAAGACATTTTGCCGTGAAGTGAGGAAATTGATAGTTGTTGTTTCAGCTTCATTTATTTAATTCATTGTTCCCTACAGTGGAGATCCTGTTCGGAGACCTCTAATGGCAGTGTAGACTAAGGTAGCCCTGTTGTCTCGTAGTGGCTATTGCTCTTAATCTCTACCGTTACATGTAGGGTCAGCAAGATTCCCTTCCTGCAATGTGTTACTTACCCCACCCCCATCCGCATCGTGGGTGGGACAGGCTTCTCAACCGGGCCTCTATAGGACCGGGCTCGGCCATCTATAGGACCGGGCTCGGGCCTCTCTCTACCCTCCTCCCCACCCCCGCTCCCCGGTCGCCAAAGCTCCTTTTTATTGTCCAGTTGTAGATGTAGGTCCTTCCTTGATCAAAGCTGTTGATGGGTAAACGAGGGCATAAATATTCAGTTCAAATTAGTGTTCCCCGCCATCTCCCTTTTGTTCCATAACATGACTGTACGTGCTGTTCTGGCTCTAATTTGCGTCATGGTTATGGCTAGTTATGTAGTATTAGTCCTAAGTCCGCCCTTCCCCCTTTTCTCNCAAGAGCTTATTATGACACGATTGTATTGGTGGTGGCAAATGTGCCTTGCCCATGAGTGCATTGTACTTTCGCAGCCAACAAGCCCAAATAGTAATGACAGTGAAATGGGGATTATGTTAAAGCTCCGGCTTTTCCCTTGACAATTCATGGGGATGCATGGCTGGCTAGACACACTTGGTCGATTGGATATTATTTTGGCGGATGGACACTTGACCAGCCGGTCGAATAGTTGGCCGATGAACTTTGTTGGACCAAATAGACATTTGGCTCGAATTAGGCTGAAACAAACAAAGTAATTATCCTTTCAGGGTAAAAGAAATGATTTGGTGTAATTCTCAGGTGAATTTGTGGACAATTTCCCACCATTCACGTTGTGTGTCAATCATATCAACGTTGTAAATTTTTTAAAAATGGCTTATTCTCGAAAATAAAGAGAAAAAAATAATGGCAAATTTAAAAAAAAGCCGTGGGTATGAAAGAATTTCAGCCACGCGGTCGTTGGCCACGTACCCGCTAGGCGAAGCGTCTGTTCGGCCAAACTCTGCCATTTGGTCGTTTTGTCTGTCGGCCAAGTGTCTGTTGAACTGTCAGCATGTCTGTCGGTCAGCACTGTCCAGGAAGCATGGGGATAAGTCGGGACTTATTTAGTCAGGCTATCCCAGTCAGAGAATGAGTTTTGAACTGAATACTGGACACCTTTAACTACTTTTCCAATAAAAACGCGTATTAACCCTCTAAGTCCCAAGAGTAGTAATGTTACTCTAGTGACACAACCGATTCTTTTAGATGTTTCGAGTAAATGGTTTAGATATTTTCGACATAATTTTTATACTGCCTGTATAGACTAATTAATGTTATGTAGTAATACATGTGCCATTGTACTTTGGTTCTTCGAGGAGTCATGTCAACATATCACTTGGAAACACCAAGCTCATGTGCCATATAAGGCACAGTGGGTCTTTGAGGGTTAAGGGAAGATGAGAAAATCTTATCATGTTTTTCACTCCATGTTAACTCGAGTTCTTTTTTGTTTTTTTGAGCTCCAGTAATTAATAAGACATTTTTTCTCCCTCGGACACCGCACTTTAACACCTGTAGCGGGGACAGCAGGTATTTATTAAGTCGTTACAGGTGTATATTCGGATGAGCCCAGCTCAGCAAGTTTAGTCGATGCGCCGGAACGGGATGCTAACTAGTGGTCGGCTGATACCTGAATATTCAAGTGTCGCGATACTCAATCTTCGTGCTTCAATTATCGAAAGTGACGAGCCTATACTATTAATAATTTCGATAGTTCTAGTCGGCACAGGATGGGCTTGGGTATCGTATAACGACCTGGTACAGAGGATCGGAAGGGGGTCAATATACTCCTGATACTAGTTTCCTAAAGCTGAATTTTTTTCTAGATAAATACAGTCATGTTCACTGATAGAGCATTGCAGATGAAAGGATTAGGATCTGTGAGTGCTTGAAGGATTATGTTATACTGTTCTAGTTCTTGTTACCGATTGTCTGTTATGGCATGTTTTTCAAGCCATTCTAGTGACACTATCGAGAGCATTAATATTGTTTGATACTATCAGAATAAGATCAAAACGGTATCGACATTCCGGGACTATTGGAGCTAGAGGTTTGATGCTGACATCGAAAGTGTTGAGTATAAAAACATTCGATATTCAGAAACGGTCTCGCCCATTACTAAGGAATGTGGACTGGCCAGTGTCCTTGAGGTCAGCGGGGTTAACAGCCGTAAACAAACTTTATTTATCTTTTCGAGATCGCGTCTTGTTTTGTCTCTTCATCTCTTGTCTCCTTACATTTTGGTGGTTTTTTTTTCAAAACAGAATCATTATTGTTTTATCAGCACCCGCCATTGAAGACGCCCTGCAATGTCTGATGGTACAATTGGCCACGCGGGGTTTACTTCTCAGTTTCTAGGATCTCCTCTGTTGCAAATGTGTGGCCCTGTGATGATAGTAATGTTATCATTTTAAGTAATGGACGTTACTGTGGTAGATGCTAGGCCTCCTGATATTAGAAAACTGATTACGACCGTATGTTAAAAGGCTTCCCTTAAAGTCGTGTAGCCATCAGAAGTCTTTCATGACTGTGTTACAAGTTCTGTCTTGTGACAGTGATTTGAGAGAATAGTTATTAGAACGAACACTAACACTTTAAAGGTTTGGAAAAATTGCCATTGGGGCACTGTGATTAGAAATATAAACCACGCCATGCCGTCTGGGTCAGGATCGCATTATTGATTTAAGAGCTACAAACTTTATCACTTGATCTAAAAAAAAAAAGATCAGAAATATCTCAAGACCTAGCTTTAAGCATACACTACATACTTTATGATGTGTTGCGAGGCTGTGGAGCCGGACAGGGAAAGTTGCATATTCACTCCCCGATTTTCCTAGAGTAAAATAACTTAAACTCACATTATTACGATGACCTAGATTTTACCCAACGTCTTTGGAATGAGTGAGTATCAGAAAAAGCATGTCCGAAGCACTTTGCTCGACAGGGTTATATCCTCTTGTAAATCTTAAATCTGCTGTTTTGTTCTTCGCTACGGAGTCTCCACTCCTCGAATGGACGCAGCGACCTGGTTTCAGTTTCAGGCCTTGGTTTTAGGGCCAAGGAACAAGTTAGAGAAATCCAAACGGGAAGTGCTGTGAGCGACGCCACATGCTCATGACCAACCTGCCAAAAGATAGGATAATACTTGACTGTCTTGAGAGCATGTTGGTCATGTTTACCTTAGACACGGAGCTGTGAAAGATAGATACGGCATGCTGTGTTTGTATAGATTACCGTAGATACACCTAACATGAACTTCTTAAGTGGCTTAGGCGGCGGCAGTGTGACATCTTTGTTTTAGGACGAGTGCTAAATCTGTAAACACGACGTAATGACATAGTTTCCAGTCTCTCGACAGGATTGTGGTACCCGACGCAAACTTCTGTGAATTTAGTGAGTAGGCCCACTGAAGAGATAGTCCAACATTGTCATTCTGAAGGGATTGTAGTTATTCATCTGATGCATACGTCTTTGAAATTAGAGAGGTGACCAGTAGTTAGCGGTTTACGATGCAAATGGCGCCGATCCGTCTCTTTGTCTGTCTTCACATGCAGTCATTTTAATATTTCTTCAATTCTAGGAAGTGGAACAACGTGCTCTTCCATAGATAAAATATAAGTCAGTTCTTGACAAAGCAAGGACTTTATGCCACTATTTGCCTCGCACTAACGTGCCTCATTCTACAGTAAACTCGACATATTATTTGTACCTATTGATCTATCGATCGGTCTTTTCGCATTTAGGCATTGTGAACAAAACGCTTTTGTTACTTCGTTTACACACCGCAGGCGATCTCTTGACTACGTATGTAAATGGATCGATCGACTTGGTTTTAGGTCTGTCTGTTGCCCTCCTCCCGAAAAACTGCGATTAATAAGTTTGTTTTATTTTTGTCATATATATTCCATGTAAAATTCTTTTTACAACAGAAAAGCTCACTGAGTTNGGGGGGGGGGGGGGGGTTGAAGGAAGGGATGATCACTCCAGGCAGGTGTTATTGTCGAGCTTATTAAATTTCAGTGAGACAGATCCCATAAAATTATGTTGCTGTAATTTATTGGACTTCCGCATCATGCATACAGCTTGTTCGCTAGGTCAGTCAGTACGATATGCGGAGCAGGGCGTTTAATGGCAGTGAAGGAGGCGGGGCTGTGGTCATTCTTGTGGTGACTACATCACTTATTTACCGTTGAAAGGGATCGGATGCCAGTCTACCGCAGTATCCGAGGATCCCAAAATCTTTGGGTGACTATTCGTAAAGCAAAGCGCAGCTCACAGTGCGACACAGATGTGCATGTTACGATTATAGATATTGTATTAGTCACCCGAAAGTTGAGAGAAAGTAGCCTGGAACGGTCATTTATTTGCATCACTGTCATTGGAAGACCTTTCCCAGATCTAGTAAATGAGATGTGATCGTCCTCTCTCGAATTTAGGGCTGCAGCGAGTTTCGTTAAGCTGAGATATCAGGCTGAAACTGGAGGGGATGAAAAGTATCGATCTTGCATTGCCGTGATGGCAGTCAGCTGTGACATTTTCACTGTCGATTAGACATTAAATTTGCATGAGATTATTGGCGATTTGATATGCAAATTCGTGCATATTAAAGTCGAAAACTGCTGTTAGCAAAGGATTTTTGGCAGCTAAATTGCTGATTTGCACAATTTTAGCTTTCCACATTTGCATATACTCGAGATAAAAGCCTTGCTGGTTGGAATTAGTTTGCTTCTTTTTTTTTTTTGCGTAGGTACATTAACATTGTCAACTTTCGTTAGCATTCCATCCCAAATGTTTACTCTCGGCAGGGTCACTTCCCGCTCATTACAATGAATGTATATATATGCTGCAAGATAAGCTTTTGCGTAGGTTCTGTCCCTTTTGCAGCCGCTTAACGAATAGACTTTCATATCCTCATACTGCACAATTATTATTTTTCCACGTAACAATCAATGAATTGAAACTGTATTGACATACAAAACCGCGGCTTTTTTTTTCCAATGTAGGCTGGATGTTAGTTCAGTAGATCATACCATGTATGCACTTCTTAAAACCCATACTATATAGAATAGTAAGGTAAAAGAAACGACCATCTCCCGGGACGCCTTCATGGCTGTTTAAATAGGAGCGTTTATGCGGCTTGTTGAATTTGCCATTGATGCGCTGTGGGGAAGAATAAATGATAAATACTCAGAGCGGCACGAGTAAAAGTCTTTACGCATCACAAGAAGTGGTGAAAGCCGTCACCGAAGAGCGCTTCATGTCCCGAGAGTGGCGTAGTTTGGGATTTCCACGTGTGGATGGAGGAATAGATTATAGGATTGGAGAGACTGTGTATCTTGAGCTCTTTTATTGAAAACATGACTTTGTTCACAGACGTAATCCAAGAGTGAAGTTATGACAAAGCAATTTGTGTGGGAATTTTATTCTATATGAGCTCTGGACCTTGAGATCTCAGCATGCCATAGAAAATTAACTATCTCGAAATAAAAATTCTTAAGTTTACTCTGATACAGTTTTGAAGATCATTTTTGCACGCTTGCGTAGGAAGAGCATTTAATTCGGCCTTTGGTTGAGATTCACAAGGGAGATGGAATAGGGAAAATATGGATCTAACAAACTGCATTCCTCCTTCGCCCACATGCCTTCAAGAAGCTTCAAAAGCCCCAGTTTCTTGCCTACAACGCGACCCTCCCCACGAACTCTTGAAAACAGTAAATTTCACATGCCACGCATAAATCCTAATCAAGCCATATTGTAAAATGTCAAGCAACCATCTCAGTTTGAGTAATCCTTTGGCACTCGCTGCCCTCAAATGACGAGGTTGGCACAGTGAGGAATGCTTGGCTGCTGGCCGTACTAGTATAATGGATGATAAGGGATAAAAACGAAATAGTCTTACTGTAGATCGCTATATTTCTATTTGTTTGTAGTTTTTAAAGGGGGATTGCCATTTCACCCCCCCCCCCCCCCCCCCCCCCCCCAAAAAACANCCCCCCCCCACCCCTCACCTTTCCATTTTTTGAAGTCCTGTTTAGTATGTCAAAATGTAGTACATACTAAACTTAGTAATGATGTGTGGGCGGTAGAGGAAGGAAGACCCTGCGTAGGTTGATAAGGATATCCTGTAGATCCAAATTGTTAGTACCACACTGGCGATGACCGACTAAGATTGTTAAGTAATGTGGATGATACCATTTAGAGCTTTGACACAAAATCCGGACAGTGCCTACAGTATGCTGTTATGAATTTGATCAAAAGAGTGTAAAGAATAAATAAGGACCTCGGTTTACTCCAGCGTTGAAAGTGGTCTGTTAAAGTAAGCTTATACAGTCGAATCTGCCTTATCGAAGTTCCTCAAAAGCATTGATAATGTTAAGATTAAAAAGTGTTGCGATTATCCGGTGATATTCAAGGGGGAAAAAAAAAGATATACGCCGTTATCTGAGAATGTTACAATCATGTGGCATCAGCTGTATTCACAAGGATGGAAAGATATGTCGGTTCTTACCAAACCACACCTTCTTTCGGTCTATTTATTTACTTAGATCGCCAAGAGACCAGAGTTGTCTGTCGTAGGCCGTGGGAAGACACGCTTCCGTAGCTTGCTATTCATAAGCTATCATGTAAGGAAGGCAGTGATATAAAGAATGTATGATTCAGTGTCAGCGAAAGCCGTAAGTGGCACAGTCATGATGTCTGGTAGGCCTGGGTGATAGTTTTGATAGTTTCCTGAGTAGGACGTTCTCTAACAAAGTTGAATCTCAGTAGCTCTCATGTCAGGAAATTTGTCCAGATGTTCGGGACCGTGAGTATGATTTGTTAGGGAGGGTAAGGAACTCAGGACCAGAGCTTATAAACACTACTGTTGGTTCGAAGGACTTTGCGTACCGGCACCTGAGATCTGATGTCGTAAGCTTTGCGCCGTATTTCAGGTTGCATAGTCAGTTGATTCGGTAAACCATTCACAGGCATGTCAAGTTTGTTATAGTATCTCTTTACACTTAGATTATTCTTACCGTGTTTTACCGTAGAGCTGTTCGAATAATCTTTCCGTGTTTTAGTGCTGTTCGAAGCATTTTTATGTCTACATAGCAATTTGAATTCCTTCAGGCGTCCCTTGGATCCCGCTGTTAGTGTGATTTTTATACCGGTCATTACCTATTACACTGGCTAAGTTTCACTGGTGTGCAGTTAACAATCCTTTACTTAACTTCACAGACATGTTAAGATTATTTCACTCTGATTTCACTAGGATTAGGATCAGTGTGTGCCCACATAACTTTTATACGACTAAGGTATTAGATAGGACATTTAAGACATTAATTCTGAGAGAGGGTTGACGGGTGGTTCCGCCCCGCTATCTTTGATTTGTATACCGTGCCGAAAATAGAGACGTGTGATAGGCGTCAGAAGCTATAGGATATCGAAATCTCGTTTGGAACTTCGCCAATGTCACATGTTAGTTTTATCTTTTATTGCCCCCACTCATAGAGCTCGCTGAAAGCAAAAGCTAAAACGTGTTCCATTAATTGCTAATCTTTATAAACGCTCTTTTGCCATTTGATAGGTGTCGTTGCACAGACTTGCAAATTGGCTTGACCAGTTTTCATTGGCTGTATGTCAAGCTGAATACTTGTGGTTTCCATGTTTCTATTTAGTTCGTGTCTTTTTCTGTTCCAGTTTGTGTTTAATGTTGGACACTTGCGTTGCTGTTTGGATTACATCAGGATATTGTATTTCTGCACTATTCTAATGAAGCTTACGAATAATGTGCCAGGTTGTAGTTTATTTTCAGTGCGTTTGATCCATATTTTTTGGTCGATCGTATCTCTAATCTAGCAACAGCTGTTCAGTTGATAAATATGTACGTGATGTGTTACTGTGCATTTTGCATATGTCGTGTTCTTTCTGATATATAGACTATGGAATACTCCCTCAGAGTTTAGCTTGCGGAGTCGCTGAGTCGCTCTGATGGCTTAGACTTTTCTAAAGACTGCATAACCCGGTGAGAGGTGGACTTGGTGTTCTGGAAATATAACAACGAACAGATCATTCTCAGTATTCCATCGAGGTAATCCACATATCTTGGTGACAAAAAGACGTTGTTGTTTTCAAAGGATTTTGGATATAATGTGGAGAACTTTGTCGACAGGCCGCAGCTGTTTCATAACTGTGCTGTTGGTTTAAGTGTATCTTCGTGCAATCAGGGAACAAACAACAGTGCTTGAAGGGGATTATTTATCTGAATTCATTGCACCTGACACTCCAAGATGTCGTGTTTCTCCATATTTTGCCAAGGTAATTGTCGTTCTACGTGTGTGTGTGTGACGTTGGGTGTGTCCACAATACGTTTTTTTTGTTTAGTATGCTTCTGTGTAATTGTTATGTGTTGACATGTTTCGGATGATGCTTGAGATAAAAGGGACAGAGGGAATGTGTGTGTGTGTGTGTGTGTGTGTGTGTGTGTTTGTGTGTGTGTGATTGTCTGTCTGTCTGTCTGTCTGTCTATCTGTGTGTGTGTGTGTGTGTGTGTGTGAGAGAGAGAGAATAAATAGATATATAAAGAGGGAGAAAATGAGAGAGAGAGAGAGAGATTGTGTTTGTGTACTTGTGCTATGCGCACGCCTTTGCCGAATGAAGTCTCTTACAATGTTACACAAATCTTTAGGCATGGAGAATTGCCATTGTCCTAATGTTGGCTGATGAGTCGCCCGTCCAGTTATATTTTATCGCCCTTACTTTATTTCCTACAATGCCATCTGTGATGTCTGCTGATTTGTACCATTGCGTTAAACAAACGCTCGCTTAAAAGATGACAGAAGCAAATAAAAAAAAAAACAAATAAAATGCTAACCAAAAAAAATTATTCTTCTTTGGAAGGAAGAGGTAGAGAAAAAAGAACCGGAAGGGACAGAAAGATGTTAAAGAAAGAATAATTCATAACAGCAAAGAAGGATGTTCGACCGAGAGACTTGATACTGCGGTGGGCTATTTGCATTTGTTGCATACCTGCCTTTCTTCAGACAAGAATTACTGGTTTAGTGGGTTGAATTATGGCCTGCCACTTTGTTAAGAGATCTCAAGAAATGAAACAAAGTACAGTCGATTCCGCTTAATCACAATTCAGATAATGGCAACTCGGCTAGATGGCGACATTTTCCACATGATAAAGTACTGTATTTTTGTAAACTTCTAAATACCGCTAAACAATACATGTAATTTCTTATATTTGCATTTTTTTTAAACACACCCCAGGAGTTGCGATTAAGCGGAGTGATTGTGTTAGCATGAATCTTATCGCCATTTTGTCATTCAAAGAACATTCAAGCGCGAAGAAGCAGGATGATATCATTGTATTTCAACTTACAATACAAACAAATATATAGTGGAGACCATTATATTTCAACTTACAGAACAGACAAAAATACAGTGAAGACATAATTAATTATTTTGTATTCCGTAACTTGTACCTTTTGTACCTATACTTTGCTGCTGTAAGGCAAGAAAGGTACTCTCTTTCGTAGGTCTTATCATAAACTACGAGTAGGAAATCCCAGTGAGTCATTTTTTGCCTATTTTATTACCCTATCATAAAGAAAATGTTATGAGAACGTGACAGTATTATCTCGAGCCGTGTTGACAGTGGCAGCATTCCTGCCACACCTCAGGCTTCACGTAACACACATCTCTGTTGACATGTAGATCGCACGCACACGGTAACTGTTTCATTGTAGATAATTTATGTTTGATGTTCTCTTCCGAGTTGCTGTGCAGAGCGTTCATAAAAGTGCAGTGTGTGTTAATTTTTTTTTTGTTGTTGTTGATTATTTGGTGTTTTTAACACTGTACTTTTAACTTCGGCGCTGCATCGTGTTTTTCAAGTGTTAATGTCACCAAATTACTTTCAGCCCATTAGCGTATACGTAGGTTTGGTTGAGTTAGGGGTTTACAGCGTTACAGCTGGAGTCCGGCTACATTGCGGCCTATGTAAACAGGAGTATCTCATAGGAAATTAGGCTGATACGGCACGGGAATATGATAAGATTTGTGCTTCCAGGACGTACATGGTTGTATATCCAAACGCTATGTGGCCCAAAGGGATAGGACGCACTTGTACGTCAACCATATCGGATGTGTTAAATGAAGATTGTATAGTAAGACACCAGTGTGATGATCACAGAGAAGCACTATAAGGGCACAGTTAAGTAGAACAGTACGATCTCGAATTCTACAGTGTCGTCTCGTAATTCCGAACCCTTGAGGTGTCTTGTTAAGTTTTGTGGCCAAAATTTGATGATATAAGCATCTCTGTACCACTTCTACACAGTGCAGTGTATTGCTGTGAACGTCGTACAGTCCACGATAGAGAAAATTAGTAACAGTAGTAGTAGTTACAGTACATACAGTATCTGTTCTTCTTTTGCCCTGTCTGTCTCCATCTAGAAGTCACACGCTTTTGCATATTATTGTCACCGGCTTTACCCGCGTCGTTGTCGTCGACTCTCTCTCTCTCTCTCTCTCTATCTCTCTCTCTCTCTCTCTCTCTCTCTCTCTTTCTTTCTCTTTCGCTTTCTCTCTCTCCCCCCTCCCCCCTTTCCGTCCTCCTTCTTCGTTCTCCCCGTCTCTCTCATACTTATCACTATGCACCACTCAACACATATCAAAGGTATCACCGGCTCTTACATGACTTACAATGTCATGACTAGTGTCATTACACTCTCTTCAGTCTTGACTCATTGAATCCTGTCCTTCAGAGTTGCTCGGTGCAGGACTGCAGGCAGCATTGTCTAATCTTCGTCCCGAGTGTCTTGTCAGAGCAATCTTCCCTCTTATCTGTCTCCTCTCGTAGTTGATCCTATTTGCATAGGCGCCAATGCAACCCTTGCTAACGTCTCGGAGTGTCTATAAATACCCTGACGCATAATACTTTATTTTATGTCTAAAGCCTACAACAATTTGCATAACTGAGATTGGTTTAACACGTCTTGTTAGTTCAGCATTCTGGAGACAAAATGTTGGAGTGAGAAATGGTTCGCACTCTTCGAGACAATTAAAGATCTAAATGACGTGTTAAGCTTTTTTTTTCCAGTTTCAGATAGTAAAAACACTTTTAATCCCAGCAAGAGGTGGTCGCGGTGACTTTGTAAGGCAGTGATTCTAGTTTTAGATTATTTTCAAAAGGCCGATAGAATATTAATATTCACATTACAGTTTACAACTTCGATTGTGCAACTCCTACCATGAATTATTATATCCATCACTCTCAAGACAAATAGATAAAGATAAAACTTCACTGTAAGTCGGCATCTTATCTTATATTGCATCCTTCGAAAGTATGTCTGCATACTCGTGTTTTCTTATCCTCTGGCACGCAGAGTGATGTCATAAGATTGTTTTCATCCAACTTATCCTCTATCAAAATAGCGAGCAACCATTAGAAAGTCTGAGGTCTTTTGTTTTTTGGGGGAGGGGGTGGGAGGAGGGGAGAGAAATTTACTTCCACCTTAAACTTTTGAAGAGCCTAGTATATCTTATAAAGTACATTTTGATAAAACATAAAGAAATTGTCAGGATTGTGTTTACATGTACCAAGAGAATTCGGCAGAGTAGCAGGTTACAGACTTTTCTGCATTGTTTTCTCTCTGAAAGTGGCTATCGGACATGTAAATCTGCATACCCGTTGGGGCTATTTGGCTTAACTTGAATCTAAACTTGGTATAGTGCCGCACATTTAATATGAACATGCTTAGTATATAAACACAGATGCTGAGTATACTATATTATTTAGTCCTGATTTTTCTTCACTTCGGTTCCAGTGCAATTATTTTTGGCTAATACATATTAATTCTTAATAAGTACAATTTCTCCATCTCATCTGTCTCTTTTCAACGGTACTTTGTAAATGGTTGGTACCAATGGGCATTTCATCTGTCACCACACCAGTTGATCAATTTAGTGTCAAAGGTCATAGTGCATCTGCCTCTTCACAGAGCATTACTAATAAGCATATTAAGACTTCATTGCTAAAGACAAATAGGTCACTTATTTAGCAGTTATGTAACTTTTTCAAAGCTTGTGCTAGGGCGCCTAGATCAAGAGTGACTAATCTTATCCACCAAAATCCTGCCATGTAAGTGTTGACATCACATGTCAAAATCTACTGTTATAATTTACCCTTCCCCTAACTTCCCAGCCACAGTGGTACCTTCGTCATGGACTCAGTAAAGCAACAGTCAAGCATTTTACAATGTCTACATGTTGTCAAC
>JAWQUT010000484.1:118216-141100 GCA_033807755.1 Ellobium chinense
TTTTTTTGTTCTGGAAAGGCTATAACTATTTCTCTACATGAAGCAAAAAATGTATATATGTACTATGATCTATGAAACCCAATTTGAGTTATTTTCTCATCTTAATCACTGTTTCTAACCAGTGTGTCTCAATGAAATTTTTGCCTGTGTTGTTCCAGTGGGTCGATTACCTGCTGTAACAGAAAGGTCGCAATAATGGCTGAAGATGTTAATTAGAGTAGAAACTTTATACAACGTGTCGTGGTATTCTTTTGCCCTAAATGCCCTTTATTTTACTGGTATGTGTTCAAAGTGATTCCGATTACCCGTGGTATCGACGGTGTGGTATTCGGTGGATGCGTGTCTGCCGTATAATATCATTTTCAAAAATTTATTTAAACAAACTAGGGAAACAATCTAATCCATATATATATAATATATATTATATGTCTGTATTATATGTAATGGCATGCATGACGCAAAATTCCAGACTGTTTAGGTAAACTTTGGCGGACTAGACTAGACAGGTTTTGGAAACAGCCACTTTCGCATTCATAAATTCAAGATGGTGGCATTTCCGTGGCAACCATAAGTAAAGTTTGAAATATTTCATTAACATTTTTATGGTAAGTATAGACAGCATGCCAGAGTAGAAAATTAATGTTAAAAACGACTTTCTCTAAATGTAGTTTAGAAAATCACCCTCTCAAGACCCCTCTGCACCTCTTGAGCTTTGTGTTAACTCCTTGCTTCGGTTCAAGATCATTTACTTGACAATGCTGTATTCTCCACGTTGATTATGTAGATCTCCAAACATAGTAAGCAGTAATAGGCGTCCGTTAATCTTGGGTCAATCATTATTAGATGCGCTCAGTGTCTCCTACATGTTGTTGTTGTCGCCGTCGTCGTTGTTGTTGTTGCATATTGTTGTGTTGCAGCTCCCCTAATAATTGTGTTGTTACTCCATTTGGTGTTGTAGAATGGGGCGTTGGGGACAATTCCCCAACATTGTTAGTTTAAGGTGTAAACAACAGAAGTATGACATCACTCATCAAATAAGGTATAACACACGTTTATTGCTGTACAAGAAAGTCTAAGTGTACTAAGTCACATAATTATAATATTAATTCTATATTATTCATAAGCTAGTAATAAAAAAAAACAAAAACATCCGAGGTGCTCCCACTGTTGAAACGTTCAAAAAATCTCTTAAAACCCACGTTTTTGTTAACTATTTTGGCTCGTAGACTGGGTATGCCTGATAAAATGTAAATGATTTTCCTCAAAAGTTGTTGGAAGACTGTTTGATTGATTACATTGGAAAACTGTGTTGTGTAATTACTGAAGATGTGTATATTACTTTGAACCTTTATGTGTAACAGTTCTGTTAAGCGCTTAGAGCACTTCATTGGGGAGAAGGCGCTATAGAAATGCTCTTATTATTATATTATGATTCTATAGTAATAATTCTGTAGTCCTCTCACAAGGGTGTGCATGCAACGTTTATACCCCTCTTGGCTACAGCGCTGGTCATTGGCTGGACTCATACACCATTTCAAATGTGACGCTATTTCTATAGTTGGTCGGGCTAGTATAACCCCTGCTGTGTCGACCCGACTCACGCCACTAACCTGACAACTATACTTACGGTGATCTTTTTAGAGCATGCCAATGACCTAACTACATGTACTACAATATTATGAAATTAATGACATACTACACCTACTTCACCCTTTACCTAGTTACGTTGCATGGGGAATTATTACTTTTGCTGCTGCTGTTGTTGTTCGTTGTTGATTTGCTTTTGTATTATGCTTTCTTCATTTTTCATTTCTTTCTCTACATATATATGCATCCTTTAACACCGAGTGTAGTTCCTCAAGGGCTGCGTTTGTTAGGTCTGTGACGTTATTTTGTGTATGAAGGGGCCGTCCCTCGGACTGCGGAAGTTGTTATTAACAGGCAAGCCAAGATGGTTGCGACTAATGCGGAAGCGGCAGGAGACATGCACTGACTTGGAGTGGTCTTTGCTAGACTCTGCCTCGTTCATTAGCATTCACATCACCGTTGATTCTTGCCACATCCTCCTACGACACAGGGAGGGTCCCTCGGAGATCGCATGTAACAGGAAGTTAATTTGTGCCAATGGCAAATTTGTAATCACAAATGAATGCCACCCTTGTGTGATCTTCCGATCAAGGTTGCCATACTATTTTTTTCGAACGGAGTAAAATCGCATATGAAACAGAGCCAAACCGTGTCTGGAAGGTTAGAGAGAAGTACAAGTCAGATTTGACCTAAAGTCTTGTGGAGCCAAAAAGGAGTCAAAGAGCCAGCCTGTCATTTGGGAGCCAAGGGCTTTTACTAAGCCCCAAAAAATCCGACTTAGTCAAGACACAAGTCTGGCAACCCGTGGATTGCAACTTGTAAATTGTCTAACTCTAAAAAACATCTAAACTCCACCACAAAACATCTAGACTCCGCTCATTGACTGTCCGAGACTAGCGGGACTATTTTAAAGAAAACAAAAACGCACCCATGTTGTGTCGTGCACACACCGTATGCTTGGCCAGCGGCATATTATTTAATAAGTTCATGTAAGGTGCAAAATCTGCGGCTGGCTATAGATCCAATTTCGATCCAAATGCTTTGAATCAATTAGCATAATTGATAATAATTTATCAGGGATCTCCACTTGTGATCTTAAGGTATATATTTGGCGATCTACATGTAGGATGTAGGAATACTGTAATCATGAGTCTTTACATGGAATGAAATTTGGTGAGTTATACATACAGATAATACATGTGTGCAACAGCTAATAAGTATTCATGATAGATAAAAATGACAAGATGGCATGTCTGTTATCTTATCGCCAATGGATGATAAAGATGAAGAAGATAATGACGATAAGCATAATTGTCGTAAGGTACTATCAGTGATGATGATAATGAGGAGAATGAAAATGCGCATTAAACAATCACCAATGGATGCTACAGATGATAAAAATAATGAAAGAAAGTGTGAATGCTGTCACTAAAGAGTAATGATGATGATAAACAGGATGTAAAATGTACCTCTACGTTGTGAACAATATGTGAATGTACGAGGACGTTGTGAACAGGTGTGAATTTAGTTGTTGTACTATTCCAGTGTTGTCCCTTCGTACACTATATTTTGCCCATATACCACAATTTGTGGTCTGGGCTTATCCCTAATAAACTTGTTAAACCTGATGATTGTCTTTAATGTCACCAACAAATGATACAGATATCGGATGTCCAAGCTGAACGAAATTTTATATTTTTATGTATAATACATGTATCCAGAACAATAATCTGTAAGTGACTCGTGTCTGTGTGAACAACAATAACATCCTATCTCACTAAAAACAGCCAAACAAATGATTAAATCAAACGTAAAAGAGGAGTGGATGAACGAAAGGCCACTGGGAACAACTACTGTAGTAACTGCACCACAGCCAAAGGACAGTATTAATACTCTAAAGAGACGTGACGAAGTGATAATTTTTCGCCTGAGAACAACCCATGTGCCACTCAACATGCATCTGAACAGAATTCAACCACAGATAGCACCGGAATGCTCACTCTGCCCAGAACCATGAAACTAGCACACCATCTTTTCACTGCCCTGCACTGAAAGATTAAGGAGCTCGCTATCTCCCGAAGCAGCCAGGCATTTGGAACACACTGTATGGAGACAGTACATCTCCAAAACCCTAGTATCCATTATACCATGGCTTCAGGCCAAAGGGCTTTAAGGAAAGTTGCATCGTCATAGGGACCATGTTTAATCATGATACTCTATTATTTCAATAAAACCGTCTGTCAAGTGTCTGTCAACATGATATAATGCCTCTGCCTGCCCCAGACAGCCTACAGGGTTATGTCAGCAAAGTCCGAATTCTTATACCCACTGCGCGCGTGGCAGAATATTAAGCTTACGTCAAATACATTCTACCCGCACGGCCAAGCTGTCTAGCCAGTGCTCTGCGGACGGTGATAGCAAGTCTGTATGAATCTAGTAATTTCACTGCAAACAAAATCATGCTGAGGCAATAAAAATGCAGAATACTTAGCTGGCTTAAACGGTGAAACTTTAATTTTGAATTTGGATGACCATAACCTTAATCGAAAGCTGAATAGTACATTGTCAGATAGAAGTATCTGTGGTTGCTGGAACTTCAGAGATGTCATCACTTTTGCCACAAGCCGCTGCTGTTCGAGGAAGGCGCAAATCCCGGTCACTCCAGCTGTTTTTACTGCGTCATATTTACACACGCATGCGGTAACAGAACGGTGCTTTCTTCGCCAGATTGTCTCGGTATGCACCATTGATAATTTTTAGAGGGAAGAAAAAAGTACTGGAAAACAGAAAATTATTTTTGACGTGCGTGTCCACGTTTAAAATCAAGTGGCAGCTGGACCCGAAAAGTAAAGGAAATAAAATATTAACAAGTGATACAGATGGCAGATAACCAAGCTGATTAAATGTTGTCTTTTTACTTATAATATATGTCGTATCCAATGTATCACCTGTAAGTGACCTGTGTCTGTTATCAGTATTAATGTTTTGTGGGTCTGAAAACTCTATAGTTTTAAATAATGGAAACGTGTATGTGTTATTAATGTCAAGTTGTTCAAATGAAAAGCTGGTTTGCTTCTATTTATTTTCTTGAATTTGTGAGTCACCACTGTTGATTTGATATGGATAAAGCAATAATGCTGTTTGCAACTATGAGCCTTTTCTATACATTATAAATATAAAGTTCATTACTTACATGAGTACAGGACCCCACCCCTAACACCTGGAAACTAAGGAAAGAAATGAATGATGAAAATAGGACCTTTACTGACTCCGCAGGGAAACTGGTTTACAGTGCTACACAATATTATATTATATATCTCATTCATAAAACAAATCCATACAACAGTACACATCATACATACGCATATAAACACTTAATATTACAAATGAAACCCATAACAAAATCGGTGCTGGCTAACTGTGGTACAGCGCCCTGGTGTCACCTCCTCCCCTCCCCCAACAAAAAGCCCTAAATCTGACTGTTTAATGGGTGCCCGCCATTTTTGATAGAGGATTTGCTGGAAGAAAACAATCTGATAACAGCATTCTGCATACCAGAAGTAGGATGAGAAAGGACGAGCTATGCACACATACTTTCGAAGGATGCATTGTAGTATGCAGATTTATAATGTCATTTTATTTTCATCTAAATTATCTTGAGAGTGATGGTGCAACACCCTGGTGCCCCCTCCCCTCCCCCCCACCCATTATACAGNACCCCCCACCCCACCCATTATACAGAAAGGGACTCTTACACCTGGGTCAAATTGGAAAATGGGTGTGAGGTGGTCTTTCTCAAGGATATTACAAAATAAACTGCCCAGCACAAGAATCGAACACACGAACTTCTCTTTCTCACAAACTTCCACTGTTTCTAACTAAAATTAGACAGAAAAACTGTCTTAGCCCATGGCTTCTGTTTAAGTAAGTAAATGTGCTGTAGAATAACCTTGTACCAATACTCCAATGGACAATCTGACCCTAATGGCTTAATTACTGATTCAATAAAACGTCAAAATTTGCTTAAAACCGCTGGATTGAGTTTCATATGCCTTTCCTTACAATGATAAAGAGAATGACAACACTTATTCACAGAAGAAATGGAAATTATAAGTACTTATAGTTATAGCTAGAATATTGGACCTAGCAACAAAGTTCATACCTTGTAAAGCATTTAGTAATTAATGTAACTGTTTCAAATTTACTGACAGCACCATCTTAAGCATTCCCTGACAGTAAGTATGTATACACTGACCGTATTATAATGCAGTGTAGGCCAACTCAAATTAAGGATGGAAATGTAACTAAATGCCATGCATGTTTTGAAGTTGAATGTTTTATGAATATGCTTTGTTGATGCAGAATATTGAATAATGCTTGCTTTATTGCCCATTTGCTGCTTTCCACTGTGCGAAAGGCAAAACACACAGCCTGAGAGCACACACTGTATTCCAAGCACAGTATATTACTCATAAAGATATTAAGAGGATCTGTAACATAGTTGAAACATGCTCTACATGGAGCAGATAAAATTATTGACTGATTTGGCCTTGACGAGTAATAAAACATGAAGTCACTGTATTAGGAGTGAGCAAGCAGCGCCGGGATCTAACACTCACAAGCCTTATTACGATTATTATTATTCAGTTCCAAGGCATCAACAAACGTCTGCTCAAAAAACAATACTTACTGCTATATATGGCAATGAAAATAAGACAGCTTTAAAATTGGAAACAATGCCAGCAATGAGCCTTCATGTCATCAGAGGTGTTACTATGAAATTTCACTAGAAACTGTTAATTAATAATGGGGTGTATAGCTTTCAGTTCTCTTCATTGTAGGAATATTCCACTTAGCCTGCACTTTCAGCTTACAAAGTTCCTGAAGGTATGGGAATGAATGGGTTAATGAACAAGTACATCAGTGCTTGCATACTATACTAAATTACTATACAAGACTGTTCAGAAATTGGCAAGAATGCATTGAAGTTAGCACTGACAAGGCATCATAATCATATATGATGAACAAGCAACATGCCCTTCCCTTTGCAGACTGTTTGCATAATCACTTCCACTCCTGTCTCTCTCTCAACAAAAAAAAACCCTGAACATATGTTTATACTGACAATACTGTATTTAAGCATTGGCAGTCTTTAATAAATTAGTTAATATGACAAATAAAAAGCAAAAACTGTTGTTCATATACACAAGCAATAAAGTCAATGTCTATGCCTTCGATGTCTAAATCAAACAGTTCTCATGTGGATCTCAGATGGGTAAATGAGAAGAAACTCTCATCATATGGCAAATAAGTTCCACAGATTATCAACCAATCTGACACCAAAATCTGACTCTGCTAAACTGATGCAAACATTGACAGTATACTTCTGACTCTCAAGGAAACCTTTTTTGACACCTACTGAACCCAGTCCATATGAGAAGTAACTAGTCTTGACATAGTGGGTTACATGTGGTACCAGAGGAACAACCTTTTTTACACATAAGTGCAGACAGTGACACTAACACTGCAGAGGAAGGGTAATCTTTTGTGGGTATTGTATTCCATAACCCAACATCACTTCTTTACCCTCACTCATAGTCATAGAAAGTATTATGCAGTGACCAACCCATAAGTCATGCAGAACAGAAACATATTACAGTCGACTCTGCTTAATTGCCCTTCCTCGGGATCACGGAAAAAGTGGGCGATTTTTGGTAATGGGGTTAAATTTCTTTGATGTCGAGGTTTGATACCGTGCATTGACATCTTCTCATCGCCAGTCTCAGGACAGACTCGAGTTTGACGGTATATAGCACACAAAATGTTTGATCTCCGCGGTCTCTCTCATTGGCCACATCGCAGTAGCCCAGGAGACAATAAGGAGTAGGATGGCATGGTCGGGACAGACCGTTCATCCACATGACACGTTCTCTGATCTAACCGAAATCCACCAGACAGTCGCAATCAAGGCGTGGGGGAAGGAGACTATACGGCTTTCGGCGCATTAGCACTGGCGATGCGTAGCGTGGGACGAAGGGGGACAAGGTGAGGGGGAGGTGGGGAGGAAAGGCTTTTCACACCTATTTCGGGGTGGCAGCTGTCACTCAGTCAACCGGTCTGCCATCCGTTGCGCAGTTAAACCGTGTATGTACATTATTATTTGTTTGTCAACTGTAACCCTTCAACCGCTGATCTTTGAAGACTAGTCGATTATCCGGAGTGAGAGGCGATTATCCAGTGACTTTTTTATAGAAAAAAATTCGGTTCCCTGGGAAACGAGGCGATTAAGCGGAAAAGGCAATTAAGTGGAGGGCGATTAAGCGGAGTCGACTGTATTTGCCCAGCAATTGTAGAATGATGTCAGCTACACAGGATATTTTCAAGGAATGATTCTGATAGTGAATTTAATACTTCTAAGAGATGAATTTACTCATTCACACTGTAGAGCCTGTACAGTGGACTGCCCCTTCTTTGTCTAAGATATTGGCAAATTAATAATTTAGTGGTATTTATAGCAAGAACCATCCTATGGGAAAGTTTCCATGTAACCCCCAAAAATACCCTATTTAAATAACATCAGTGACTGTGTAGCAAGAATGTAAATGGTATGTAAAAAAAATAATGAAAACTTGCTGAAACTGGGTGACCAGCTGTGTCAGTTACTGTGGAATGCAATACTACTTATATACCACAAACACTATTACTAACAACAATAATAAAAAAAATGAAGTCCTGCAGCCATCAAGAGAGTGGAAAAAGCAGAAAAAAGTGGAAGATTTACATCCCAGGTGTACAAATAGCCTGGTTAGTGCAATGGTTTCCAGTTTTACTGTAAGTGTAACTGTGTCCAAGGGCCAGTGACAACCGCAAAAGAATGGTATAAACTAAAGCAATGCTGAAACAATCACCAGTAGGAATTTACTGCATAAATGTTTTTTTTTTTTTTTTGCTTTGGTTTTTTTTTCTTTTGGGGGGGGGGAGAAGGATCTAATTTTCATGAATTTCGTTATTTGAGCTTCACTCGTAAAAATTACTTTCTGCAAAAATAATATTCCACTCAAAAGTTTTCAAAAAACCTATTACAAGCATAACTTTCAAGAGAAATGCAAATGATATCGCTTCTAACTACAATCCCTTGTTATCTGGACATTATTAATTACAATAAGTTTGTTGATCAATACGAAGAAAAACTGCCAAATATGTGTTACTGCAGGTCCTGTATGTCACTTTGCATTACTCTAGTATTATACCCTCATACCACATGAGAAAGCTGTCATGGGGGACTCAAGAAAATAAGATTCTTGCAAAGAGATGTTGCCAACTTTTCATGAATAACAAATCCTTACAAATAAAAAAAAACAACACGTTTACAACAGACCTTAAAAAACAAACCCAAGCATGGAATGAATTTACACAAGTATTTCTCATAAAAAGAGAACAAAAGTTAATTTCTGATCTGGAGAATATTAAACATATGGACTTGTAGAATATTACCTGCTAAATAGAAACACAGGATCATGTCAATATTCCCATTGTTAATACAAAGGTACATTCTCTCACTTAAGAGAATGACATTTTGGTTGGTCTGGTCACAAGACTGACTAAATGTCAAAAGATTTTGTTTTTCATAAGTAAAGAAAGAAGCACGACCGGTTGGTATTAATAATGAAATACAAAATATGCTCTGTAACATACAAGGTGTGAAGTAATAACTTCATGCAAAGCATTAAACTTTAACATATTGTAAGATCTTGGAGAAAATGTTCCAAATGTTGTTGCACCCTAAAATATAGAAGCTACTTTCTATCAAGCAAAATAATCATATCTTACATAATAAGTGATCCAGTAAATTTAGCAAAATCCTGAGACACTCCCAAGGTGTTTTAGGAGCAGCATCAGGGAGAGTTCTTGAACGATATCTAGGGAGCCTCTCTCTTCCCCAACCCTAACCACATTATGATTTACATTAACAAGTTTATATGCTGTTATTTGTACATATCATCACGCTCATTTCACAGTTGCCCATGTCAGTTTTTTGATGACCTGAGTTGTTTATATCACCATGGTCTTCCATTTTTCTTCTTTTTCCTATTACAACACCGTTGACTTTTGACTTGTTATTATGTACTAATTTCACAAGCTAAACCACGTCTGCCTCACTGTTTTGCTTTGGGCAACAGACTGTGAGCTGAACGCTCAAAACCTTTGAGCTTTCTCAAAACCTCATAAAAATGACCTAGGCAAATGTGGAATGAGTGTCACAATATGTCGTTTAAAATAAATTTTAATTTTGTAACTGAACATGGCAGCTGAAGATTGTCTTTCCAGCGCTGCTGGATGTGATTTCTCCTTTTCTCTGTGTATATTTCAGAGAATCTTGGCTTGTGTTTGCCCTATTCTAAAATTTTCCTGGGCCGTATCTGGCTTTTAAGACATTTTCCAGGATTTTGCTCATGAAGTGAAATCAAAGGAGATTTCCAGGAGTCCTGGCTTTTCAGGTGGGTGTATGTACCTTGTATTAAAATATATCAATCCCTTTAATTAACCTGTAGTATCTAATCCTCACTTGCAAACAATTTCCTTCTCCTTTAGCCATGTGATCACAGCTTTCTTGCAAATGGGTCACCACCCAGAATTGGAACCAGTGGTGATGTGATGCTCTGGATGATAGGGGATGCCTGGAAATTGAAGGAGACAGAATAGTCACTTAACAAAACATCCAAAAAAGTAACCATCAGCTGTGAGAGAAATGATGATATGCTTGCATTTTCTTAATTGGCACACCAAACCTTTTTGCCTGAAGACTGCATTGTCATCCTTTTCTATCACCCTTCATACAATATCCTTTGTATCAACTTTCAAAGTAACATATGATTTCAATGTATGATAAGAGAACATGTAACCGGTGAAACCTGATTTATGAAAGGGCTTTTCCAACCATATACATTGCAGGATACATATACACGACTTTATACCATGACACTGGCTGCAGACTGAAGACAGAGGAATGAAATGTCAGAGATTTTTCAAACATTTCCTTGTCAACCTAGTCTATTCATTTTATTTTATTACCCATTTCAGCCATACGAGGTGTATTTATATACAGCTAATATAAAGATAAGATAGACGTTTTGAAAGTTTGTGTTGGTTACACAGGATGGAAATTAAACATTGTCAATATGACATCTCAAGCTCATGAATGCATACAATTGTGTCTTAATATCCACACCAACATACATATGCATAATGCCCCGATGTGATGTAGATATCAACCATCAAATCATCACTTTGCTTCAAGAATGAGTCACGTCAGACTTGGACGATTATTTAATAAAGTTATTGTGCCGTTTATGAGATCAAGGCCCATGCTAAAAAAATGAAAACGCGCCAATATTTTACCATCAAAACTGCATTTGCAAAGATACACCATGACTACTTTTTGCTTCACTATGAACATGTTTCACCCTCATTCTCTCAGAGGTGTGAAAAATCACTTAGGGCATTTTGGAAGCACAGCACTGATGTAGTGTTATAGAAAGCATATGAAGAATTTTTTACCATAATGATATAATGTTACAGAAATCATATACAGAATCTTTAAACCATGAAACATAGATGAAGTGGGGCACAGGGATATGTAGTTCAAGACTGAAAAAGGAAAACAGTAACTTACTGTCTTCATGTCAGCAGCTAAAAACCTAAGGTAGCAACCAGAAATAATCTCCCCTTGCACATCATACTTCACTTCACTCACACTGACTATGACATCTCGGTGACCTTGTTCACCTGGATGGATAAGAGACAGATCTGGATCATTCAGGTACGTTTCTCTTTCATTATAATAATAATGAAGTTTATAAGTCTCCTAACCAGGGTAATGCCTGCTCAGGCGACATCACACAATTATTACCCCTGCAGGCCTGATCACTCTAGGACTTTCTCCACTTCCTGGGGAGCATATAGTGCTGCTGCCATTTATAGGTGCTGATCATTAGCTTTCTGACAATATCTTTCATTACTAATAGCAAGGTACCCATTTTACAGATGGTTGGACTGAGGAAAATGTAAATGAAATGCTTTCCCAAGGTACCTACAATATGACCATGACAGGAAATCGAACCCACGACCTTTAGATGTTGAGTCCAGTGCTGCAACCATTCAGCCAAGCTGCTCTATGAAGAAGATTACACGATATGGAATTATTAAAACTTACTATATGCTGGTAACGATCTTCTAGATTCACATATATATATATAATATATGTATATATATCAGTATTACTAGCAGTTTTCGATTACTACTTCAGCTACTTCCCACTCCCTATATCCTGTCTAAATACAAATGCTGAACACTACATCATAGAATGACTTAAGTTAATAATCAAACTGTTACTAGCAAGGTCAATATGCCTATATAATGTTCAAACCTAATTTCAATGACTAACACTAATCTGATGCATTCTACTGTAAGAAATACAGTGAACCTTGGACCTAACGAGGTTGCCGGGACTGACCTTCCATCCTCATTGAAGCCGAGGTTTCGCTGAATGCAAGGTCTCTGCAAGTCATGTGAAAACTGGTCTATCACTGGAGAGAACCTTTAGTTAAAAGGGTACTTTTTTAACTTTTCACTTAAAAAATATCATTGGTTGCTTCCCTTGACTCCAGACACCATCAGCGTGATAACATCGCAAACTAATACTTGTACTGATTTTAAAAAAGATNGATACGTGTACCACTTTTTTAAAAAAAATTTTTTTGTTTAGTTGAGGGGAGGAACAAAGCAGTGTAAATGTTGAGAAACCAACGTTTCAATCACTGTGTCTGAGTCTGTGAATTAAATTTCACCTAGCGCAATGATTGGTCCAAACAAAAGACTTGGCCAGTCATCAGTTGAGCGTATTATTCCAGAGTTCCATTATCCATTCCCCTCACTCTTGCATTGCAGAGACTTCAAAGGCTTTAATTATTCTTCCGCTCCCTTCTGCTGATCGCCCAAATGGTCTATCTCTTTCCTCCATCCCCTCCCTCCCTACTTCCCTCCTTCGTACAAGCAACTATTACCGGTACCCTTGCATGTTGACTGTCTTATAGACTGTTGTTAGCAATTGTTATATAAACCTTCAGGAGCTGCTTGGTGCTAACTGGTTTATTGTGGGTGAAAAAGATGGGCGCCAGCTTAACATCAGGTCAATGACCTAGTTAGAGCCAAGGTTGCTACAATTTTGTATTCATTCGATCAGAGGTACATTTACTCTTACAAATAAGGAAAAAAATAGGGGATTTTCATTTCCCTTGTTGAATGCGGGGTCTTGTTGGATCTGAGCATGTTGCATTCGATGTTCACTGTAGTACCCCACAGAAATGAAACAAAACGAAAATAACTGCCATGTTCTGTCACTTCAACACTTTATAACATCTTTGAAAAAGAATGACATGTCACTTGTCAGCCACTGTACAGGTAGATTTTTTTGCCAAACTCACACAATATAACACTTACCTATGTCTTTTTTCCTGCCATATTTTGAGATTAATTTCTCTGCCAGAAAGCCAACTTGCTCTCCCAAAATTATGCAAGTCCCATACACCTGAGGATACATGACAAGATAGAAATATAACATTAATGATAGTAACAGTTTTAGATCAGATCATTTAATCAAAGTTTTCTTAAGCAATTTGTCTGCTTAGGTCAACAAGGTTAGAATATATTTCAGACCATGACTGATATTGTCCCCAACTTTATTTCAAATTAAAGCTAACAAGGAAAAACGGACTAAAAAATCACAATATAACATAACCCAAACTGCAACTCATCAGCCTCAGGTATAAACTGAATGGAAAAATACACAGTCTGGTCTACAAAATGTACTGCTTTATTCTTCCTTTCTTGCTTTGATAATATGCGTTTTTTGTAGAAAAATCTACTGTGACACACAATCTCCTCATTCACAGAATTATTTAGTAAAACATAAAGGAATCTATTAGAACACTGACTGAATTAGTGACTTCATACATCCGTAATCCACCATCAACTATCGATGAGCCACATTCCTACAATTACATACATTGGTAGTCCACCATCAGCTATTGATGTGTGGGCTTCCTACAAACCATTAAACTATAACAACTGACACACTGGCCCTACATAACTACTGACACACTGGTCCTACACTCCCAAACCCACCTGAAAACCCACCATAGCCTGTGCTACTGTTTTGGTAGGTGTGTCCTCCAGTTCCATGCGATCTCTGATAACGGTTTCATCTGACACTTGCACTTCAATACAATTGTTATATCTAATGTGGAAAACAAAACCAAATCAATCAACCATTACATCAAGGTCAGAAGTTCGACACTTTTTTGGAAATGTATATTTTTCTCAACATCACAGAGATCCATTTCTGCTGTGTTTTGGTAAACAACGGTATGCGCCAAAATTATGATTTTACAAGAGACAAACAAAAGATCTGCAATGTACCTCAATATATCAATCAATCATGGGGGAAGATGGCTGGCTATCTCACAAATAAAAGCTAAGAGGAAATATTCCAGAATGTTAAGCTCTATACAAATGTACTAAAAGGGAATTTGACTCCATATATTTGGCAGTCAGGGTCTTTTTCCATAAAAATAAGAGTTTCATCCATGCGTTATATAATTTCTGTCTCAATTATCCCTAATTACTCCCATAGGCTCTCTAAGCCCAGAGAAAACATCTAGAATACCATCCACTTTACAGGCAAAGGTTTTATTTGTGATTTTGTTGCTATCATTTCAAAACTATGTACATTACATGAAGCAGCGGATGATAACAGTGCCTAATCTAGTAGTATATTAACCTGTTACATTTGGAGTATTTGTAGAAAGTGTGCCATTTAGGAAATTGTGCTACTTTACTGAAATTACCTGGCTGTTGATTCCAATTTTGTAACAGACCAATTATACTGGAACTATCATTTGCTATGTAACAAGTAGCTCTATTCTAACTAATGTTAAAAACTGCTAAACTTAAGTCTGAGAATCAAAAACAGAATTTTGCATGGTCAGTGCCATCCAACAATGACATCATATGTCTTGATGAACTCAGTTTTGGAAACAGCTAAGCATATAACTTGACACTGAGTGCTAGATCACTACTCGAGTGCTTTGCTATGAATGCATCACATATTATTGTGATTTGTAGGCTGATAATGTATTTTAAGGCACGCTGCAAAAAGTATACTAACTTATTTAATTATTAGTGATGAAATTTTTCCAGTGATATTAAAATGCCATACATTAACCATGACAGTGTGGTAAATTCTGGACAAATCTATGCTGAACATATTATTTCTGCACCTCTTGAACAACCAGGACTCATCCAAAGCAACTCTTCCACTCAACAGCCAGTCTAGAAACACCAAATTGGATGAAGGAGTCATGCGAACAATCTGTTGTTGTAGGTACAAAACAGGCATTTAAACTCACAATAACATAGCAGTAATGACATCAGGTCAGAGTGCTTGTACATCTTTTATTAAAAAAATATGATGAAGTTTGGTCTAAGCTATAAACTTCTTTTTATGACAGTCAACCTGAAAAAGCTGTCTTCATTTCAGTCTATAACAAGCCAGTTTTCAGGTTTCTAGATATAAAAGAGTATGGAAATATCGTTTGTAAAACTGTTTATCCTCATAAACTGTATTATAGATCCAGTGTATCATTTTCAATGTACAAAAAGTCATTCAGGCATAAAGATGGTAGCATGGCAAAACAAAACATTGCGTCAACACAGTTTCAAATAAACATACAGTATAAAATATTTTTAAACTCCACTCTGTTTAAATGTTAGAAAAAAAAATTAAAACCCTAACAAAAACAGAGCCAATATAATAAGAGCAGAATAAAAGCAGATTTAATAAAACTATAAATAATGTCTGTCTAAAAAAATTAACCCGTATAAGCAATCATCAAATCCAGCCACTTGCCTGCTTTTGGTCAAAATCTGCATTCTCATAACACACAACTGGGTCTTGTAACACACACAACAGACTTGAGTCTCCCACATTGTATAAGTTGTGCTGTACAGTTTGATCACTGTAGTTACAGTGATATACCTGAAACACATGGAGCTCCTATTCATAAGACCTTTATTATACCTTGTAGTGCCAGAATCTGAGTTAGTCACTCTAACTACTGTCTATGGATGATGCCAATGATGGTTTCAGCCATTACAGATCTACCACCCTCATATCAGAACAAATCTGAATCTAGAAAACAAAAAGTCTGAAATTGGGGACAAAACATCTGAATCCTCACAAGATTTCATTGTCAAGCAAATTAACGTATCTTTGTCTGCTCACCTGCCAAAGCTGTTTTTGTATTTTCGAATGTGGACTAGGCTACATATGATGTCACTGATCAAGATCCCCTGACATAATATGTCCATAAGAAGCTTCCACTATGTGCTGACCCTGCTCTCCAATTTATGGCTTCTCAGGGCCTATGATGATGGTCAACATAATTACCAAAATTTTCATGGCATTTCTATGACACCATCTTAGAAAGTTTAGATTGTGGCATAGAAAAAATAAAATCTAAAAGATCTGAACAGGGCAGCCAAATCCTTGTTGGACTGCAATGCTGCACAGGGATAAGTGTCCAGTCAAATTTACAATATAATTCACTTCACACAACAGCACTTCATTCAAAATATCAGGTAACTTGAATGAAAAGAAAATTCCTCTCCACTGGCCCTATTTACAGACAGTAAAATACTTTTAGTAACTAGATAATGAACCACACTAACACAAAGCTGTTAGCCATTAAGAAAGGAAAAAGTGGTGGGGACAGGCAGAAAAAAACAACAAGCTCCTACAATATTCCCTCCCTTGCTCACTGACAGTTGGGCAAATGGCAATTGCATTAAATATTGCATCAATCAAAGGTGACAACAGTCTCTATGGTGATTCCCAACAACATGTAAAACAAGGTCTGGGCCTCATGGAAGCTGTCACCTAGATACAATGCCATCTGCATTTGCTCTTTATTGCTCTTCTTATGTATGGCACACACATTAACTTAAAATTTATTACTGTTATGTATGGTACTGATATGGTCATGTATACCCAGTAAGTAGTCTCTCAGCACATTTTTCATTAACCACACCACATTCTCGCATGACAATGATTGTTCTTCTCAATTCCTTCAACACTTTATCTTCTGAACAGTTACAAACAGGTCGGTGAAGAGAAAACAGGCTTAACTGTCACATGGCTTTAAAATGCAATAGCTAAAAGAAGTTGCTGATAAAATATGATCTATATTTGAAGCTGCTTGGGAGTAAAACATATTGAACTCAGTGCTCACAACTATCATTAAGACTAAATGTTCCCCTTATATTATACTGTAAATAGATTATACAAAAATCGCTGAAACCCAACAAGATTTGGCCAACGGTTTCAATTTTGAATTAACAGTCCACAGTATTTACCATTTCCAGCAACACAGTATCAGGATCAGCTTCCATAAACAGTATCAAAGATCACTGTTGTGCTGTGCAAATTATTGTAGAGCACCTGAGAAAAAAAGCATATCTAACACCCATATGGCAAAATCATCCACAGGTACTTGTTACATTCCTAAACATTCAACTACAGAAGGTACTCCTCATGAGGTGACCCTGGATTTGGAAATCACTTCTGAAGATACAAGCATACAAATAATGGACTTTTACTGAGCCCAATCTATACCTTGGTTGATTCCTGGCTGCTTGCAATTGCCACACAGCTGTCCCCAACCTTAACTGTGGATGTGACCTGATCCCCTCCAACTAACCCACCACCAAAGTTCACGGGGAAGATCCATTTGCAGATACCTGGAGTGCTATTCTCTGGGACAAGATAGCGGAACTGAAGATAAAATGGCAGAGAAAACATTACAAATAAAATCACCAGTTACTTAGGTAGTATAAAAGTAAGAATGGAAGCAGTAAGACAGAGTGGAAGAATGGAAGAAAAGCAAGGAGGATATGACGACAGAAGAATGTATAAACAAATTTACGACAACAAATTGAATTTCTTAGAAGTAATTACTGCATCATATCATTGTTTAATATTATTGAATATCACTATTTATTTTACTTAATAACTCTCACACCACATATTATCATATCTAAGCAAATAAGGGTCAGTTGTTAATTATGAATGTGTGGGAGAGGGGGGAGAAAGCTCTTGGTTCTGGTATATGGCACATGCACATTTTAGATTATTGTTAGATTATTGGCTTTGATAAAAAATTGACGGGAGGGAAAAAACAAAATACACTTAAAAAGTTAGTTTTTCTTTTTTGGTTAAAGAGTCAACATACCGGATATGTATGTCTCATTGAGACAACTTCTGATGAACAAAATCTGGCTGACTGCTTTCCCACAGCCTCAATCTCAATAAAGCCATGACCAGTAACTGGATCTCTCATGGTGACCACAGTGTCAATGGAGTCAGAAAGATGCGACTAGCCTGGCAATAGCTGTCACTGGGTTCAGATTGAATCTTTGTGACAGAAAATCAATGTGCTGTCTATAATAAGGAGTGCAGAAAAAAGAAAAATTAGTGGCTCTGTATATCTCTTTGTCTGCTTTTTGCATTGCTTAGGATAGGGGGAGGGATGTTACAGGCTCCTGAATGTAACAGTTCTATAGTTACACCATGGTAAGCTGCTTGAGAGGTAAGTGTTACAAGATTTACTTGAACTGTTTAATCAAATAAAAGACAAAGGACTTTTCTCACTAATAATATATTAACTTTTACATGAATGCTAATATAAAATCACAGAGGAGTAAAAAGGGAGTAATGTATAATTGTACATTTGGTCTGATGGATCCGATCTAGATATTGTTACTGGAAAATGTCAGGATAAATTATGTCTCAAACCAGCTTAGGAAGTTTACCAGATGTTTAATCCTGTAAAAAGAAATAGCCTTTTGTCAGCTCCACAACTCATCTATTACCTTCCAATGTTACCTCATAAACATCACTGTAAATGAATCTCAAATGACACAAGATAACTGGTGTTTTCAGCACATTTCCAGTCTATCAAAGTGTACTTGAACCCTTCTGAATAATTTACTCCTTGCTGCATCTGTAATAGTCTTCCTTTGTTTAAGTTTCACAGTATAAGAGAAATGCAGCTTAGGCTAGCATAAAACTTTTCCCAACACACCTCCTGTGTTTCCAACAGCAAAAGGGAGACCAAAAATGATTTTTTTGGGGGGACCATGTGACAACAGTGGTATTAGTAAGTAAAAACTCGGATACATTATTTACAAATGAAAATCATCATATATGAGACAGAATGACAGGTCAGTGCAGCTGACTTTCGGATATCACTGTCACAATGTGGGACATGTGTTACATTCATGTTCATGAAAGTAGACTACCTTAGTTGTGCAAAAAGCTGCCCTGTCCTCACATGGTCTTTTAAATCCTGTAGCACAACAGCTGAATTTGGTCACTCTAATTTCTATCCACGCATGATATGGTTGATAGTTTCAGTCACTGCTCCCTGTCCAACTGCAAAAAGCTCTTGGTCTAACTTGACTGATATCGAAGCAGTCAGATGGCATAAGGCCCACTGGAGCAATAACATGGCAGAATCAGCCCTCATGTCATTCAAGCTGTGTAGCGTTATGAGAATCAAAAACTATCTTAAGGCATGTGAAAGAAAGCTTGAAAGATGAAAATTAGATTTCTTTAGTACAAAACAACTGAACAAGTGTCATGTCCATATTACTTTCAGAATTTACATTCAAATCTCTAGATCTATACAGTGTCAGAAGCAATAGTCTAGGGTGAAACAAATATTTTGTGGGCCGCTTGTTGTTTTGGTCCCCTTTGACAACTTAACCGCTGTAGCATGACACCTAGTCTAGTCTGACCAATGCTAAAAAAACAAAAAAAATCTCTGAGCAGTGAGCACCATCTGTCTGGATCTGTCCTAACCGAGCCTGATGCATATATCTGACAATACAGTATACTTACCCTTAGCCTGGAATTTCAAAGGCATATGCACAACAGACTAGTCAACCGATGTATTCGGGTTGGTAAGCAGTATTTGTTGAGATGGGTAAATGAATGGATCCCAATAAATATTACCGCGATTTCCGTGTCACATCTTCAGCTTCATGGTCCACAGCAGAAGCTATGATATGATCTTGATTTGAGAGTAGTGGCCCTTATATGCGGTGCTCTGTTTGCAATGAAACCTAGCAAAATTTCACCAACGAGCACCGAACACATTTTTTTTTTCGCGGAGGCTGGGCGGAATAGAGAGTGTGAGGAATAGAAAGTTGAGCATCGGATTCATTCTTATTAGGTCACTGTACAAAAACGTCATTATGTGTCAATACAGGTTGTTTTCGCTACCATTAAATTATTTCACCGCTACAAGCATAGTTAGCTAGTGCACTTGTTAACAAACATTATTAACTGTGCGATGCTGTCCCCTTGTAGTCGAGCCATACAACAGACCTAGAGTTCTCCCAATGCTATTTTATATATATAAACCTGGTTTCAGATTTCATCTCATTATGGCCCACCATATCAGAGTGAAAAAAAATCTTAAGGAGGCCTAATTCATCGGATTACGCGGAGCCATTGTCGTCTTTGTTTGCTACGTGGAATGTGAAGAAACATAAAAACTTACCTCCCTTTCAGTTTTCACTGTTTCGTTGAAGAAGGCAAACAGTTGTGGAGCCACGTCTCCTTTGGCATGTAAGATGTGAAGTATACTAGTATGCCTAATCGGCGACCGGTGAATTTTGACAGTATGTGGCCGTGTGACTAAACGATGGTGTCATCCTACGGCACGCCACTGAGAAAGACTAAGCAGGCCCTCTCTTCCCTTTGCTTATGAGCTTTGTTGCCTCCCCCCCCCCCCGCCCCCAAAGTTCCCATCATTACTTCTACCCTCACCGCACTCCTTTCACGCCTACGCCTCTGGAATGCAGAAAGGCCACATCTGCCACATCTGGTCACGGCCCCATTAGCAATTCAATAAGTTTCAAGAGATCAGTATCAGTCTAAAGGTCGGATTCTTGGTTTGCATTGTGAGTCATAGCATCAGTAGGTACGAGAGTAACTGCACGGCATGCAGAGGAGGATGTAGACATGGGCCATGGACACAATGGAGAGAAAAAGGAGAGAAGAAAGAGAGGGAGAGTGAGGGGAGCTAAAACACAAAAAGGACAGACGGACAGATAGTCAGGCAGACAGATAGACAGACAGATAATGGAGAGTAAGAGAACGACGGGGTGGAGTGAATGGGTAGGAACCGGAGCAATGTTAATTTTTTTTTGTTTGTTTTTTGTTTGTTAAGCAATCAATGCTATGACAGAGATGGCTCCAGTCAAGACCTTTTACCGTGTTGACGAGATCCTGGCATCATTGTCGTGCCTAGGACATGCAGTCCCAGTGTTTATGGTGAATTTCTCATAACAAGCAGCAGCAACAACAACAACAACAACAACAACAACAACAACAACAACAACAACAGCAACAACAACAAGTTGGCTATGACGACACTAAAGTGCGCGTCAAGTATGCAGGGATCTAATTTGATCACTCAAATTATTATTATAACCTAATTTCTTGGTTGTCGCCCTTAGACTTCAATGTGCGCTCACTTAGTAGTAGTACTATAGTGCGTCCAACAATATACGTTCTCGGATTTTCGCGAATATCTTTGATTTGTTTGGATCAATCTTCGCCAAATTTTGCATAGCCTCCTGTTTCAATTTGTCTTGACAAGAAACTATTTTTTGACGGTTACGAAGATGGAAATACAAAAGTTTTCTTCATCAACTTATATAAAAAACTCGACCCACAGGAAATCGCGAAAATAAGGTGGTTTACAGCTACGTGGATTATGACGTGAGGATACGCAGCTTCTCTAAACACAAACATTTTTGATACGGATAATTGTAGTGCATGTTTCAAAATTCTAATATCAAGGTTGTTTTGTTCCTGTAATATTTAACTTTTCAATCTACTTTAGCTTATGCTCTTTGTGTTTCTTGCCTTTTTGTCATGTCATTTTAAGACAACAGAAGAGTAAACTTCCAATATAGAAAGATGATGATTGGACGTTTATATCTTATTTAAACTTAGATGATGATGACGACGACGAGGAGGAAGATAAGACGTTCAAGCATATTTTCATGAAAGGAGTCAGTGCATTGTTTCCGACTATATATTTTGTCGAGGCATGACGTTAAAATATATTAAGATTTTAATAGTTGTGAGTCTGCTTTTTTAATGTTTGTGTAGACCAGCCTTTTGTTTGCATCAGAATGCTTGGCATGTTCATTACGCAGAACAAAAACTGGGGTGTGCACAATGATGCACAATTGGGAATTCAAAAAAATCTGCGCCAAAATCAGTGTGTATATTATTGTATGTGTGAAAAGGGGAGGGGGTGAAATGCATCGAGACATAGCCATCAAACTGTACACTCTTTTTGATAAAATATGACGAAGGGAAGGGGTGGGGACAGTAAGAAGTCAGAGGTTGCGAAGAGACTTTCTATTAGTTGCTGATGACTGTTGTATTTTATTTTATGTCAATTCTGGTCGTGGACGTAGTAGTTTGTCCTTTTTAACGGATGCGGTCGGCGATAAAAACAGCAACGAGGGAGGAGAAAATGTTTTGTCTCAATTGCGGAACACAGAACGTGAGACTGCTAAAACACAGAACATTGCATTGCCTGGAATATTTTGACTTGCTCTTATGTGGAACTGATGTCAACAGAAGACAACTGTGAAAACTGTAAAACTTCTGTATTTTAAACAATCGAGTGTCCTGAGTTTTTTATATACTTTAATGAAGAAAACTTTTTTATCTGTAACTGTATAAAGATGAAAAAATATGTTTCTATCAAGACAAATTGAAACAGGAGGCTATGCAAAATTTGGCGAAGATTGATCCAAACAAATCAAAGATATTCGCGAAAATCCGAGAACGTATATTGTTGGACGCACTATAGTAGTAGTCTACTGTGTTGTCTGCTCTCATGGGCTGAAGGTTTGTGACACCTATTAGAAGGGCAAATCACTCATCGTGTACAACCAATTAATCCGCTAATCTATAAATCCCCCTTTTTTGGGGCCCTGCCAGCCAGTGTTAGGGTGTAGAAATGTGTAAAATGACCTGTGATCTAAATAAAGCATCCAATTTTAAAGTTTCAGGTACAATTTGAGCCTTCTAGATAAAAAAATAAAATGTGTAGACCTATGTATTCGCACGCGGTCAAAACCAGCCAAATG
>JAWQUT010000484.1:141508-153290 GCA_033807755.1 Ellobium chinense
ACAGTTTTAGAGTGGTATGGCCTCCTTTGGTGAGAGGTGATCCCATGCCTGGATACAAGAATATTATCATCATCATCACTATCATCATCAAGGATTTTAAAAATTTAGAACTTTAAAACAGACGTAGATAGGTATTCACAGATAAATAAGGTTAATTTAATAGTGCATCCATCATAATCAACTTCATCATCATCATCACCTCCACCAACATCCTCATCAGCATTATCAGTATTGTCTTAATCACTGTCATCATAATTATCAATCTTGTCAGCTCTGATATTTCCCCCTCTCGTAAACTTTCAACGTTCCTAATCATCTTCATCATTTTTGTCATCAATATTGAACCATAGGCACACAAAAACAGCAACACTTAAAACAACAATAACACTAAAGAAGAGAATACCAAGCACAACAAAAAAATTGAATTAAAAAATGTCATTCTGTTTTCAAACAATTTCAATATTTTAATAACAAAACAAAATAAACAAGGTGTCGGCACAGAGTTCTGTAGACTATAATATCTACACTACCATCACAGTGATGCAAGAAACACCAATCTTTCAAACAAACAGCTTACCAAAATAAATACGACACTTACTTTAAAAAAAACTTCAGAGAAGAGATTATACAAAATGAAATGTGCGTGAAAAATGAATTTATCATTGTATGAGTAGTAGGGTCAGAACAAAATATGTTACAGGTACTTGAATGCTGTGTTTCCATGTACTGGACACATGTAGGGTATGTTATGTAGACTCTTCCTCATAACTGTATACAATATTGGAAATTTCAAAGCCATAGATTATAGAAGGCTATACAGCTCAAACTGTACCTGTATCTTCAAATTTTCAGAACTTGTTCCTCAGCCAAAAGCAAAAGGAGATTGCCTTTCTACATATATAGTTTAGTGGTACCAATAAGAAATTAGAAAATAAGAAGGAAAAGTGATAAAGCAACTTTGCAACTACTTTCATAATACTGTACAATCTTAAAGCACCTTAGGCCTCTACTTTCAGAATGTTTAAGTGTGTTATATTTTCTACTTATAAACACTCTGCTGGGTCTCAAATTATGCATCTACTATAGCACAATGCCAAAAGAAAATCCAAAAATGCAAAAATGCTAATTTTCCTTAACTTGGTGAACTAAACAGATTAGATACAAACATGACATTACAAAGGTAAGACTGTATTAAGAATAACAACAATAACAACAACAATTTGAAAAAAAAATTAGGAAAAAATTCTGAAGGAAGAAGAAATGACTGAAGGAAGAAGAAATGACTGTTTTCAAATGTTTTGTGTGCAAAGATTTTGGGTTAGTTGACTCTTCTAGCACAGGCACAAGAAATGACAGTCATTCTACTTTTTACACCAAATTGTCCTCTTCTAAAAATTCCGTCTCCACCAAATTTCCTCCTTTATTATCTCCTCACTTTGTTCTTCCGTCCATCATCTATACCCAGTATCATCAGATCAGCTTTTTAATGATTATCTGGTAATTTTTACTGATACATCCCAATGGGTTTCAGATACATTCCACCTGGAATGCCACATGGAATCCACATGAATCCTCGTGAGACTTGTTTACAAGTGAAGCACAGTTCCTTACTTCCAGCCAGTCTTGGAAGAGAAACACATTGATATCTTCACTGCTTCACACAAGTGAAACACAGCTGAGAAATATATGGATGCAGTCTAATTCTCTAGTTGGGCTTATTGTCCTGGAATCTTGCAAAGAGCATGGACGAATCCGATGCCCTTTCCAAGCTAATGTAAGAACACCAGTGTAGATACTAAGTTGATCTCATATACTGTGTTTCAATCATATACAAGTTTCAATCACCATAAGTTATGAATCAGAAAGTAGAAATATAACTTCCCCGAGCGTATCATACTCAAACTGATAGACATCAAGAAGACTGATGTGATATAATACATTAAATGCTGATATATATTTCTAAATGCCAGGTTTATTTAAAGCACACCTTTTGAGAGCCAACTATAGTCAAAACAGAACTTATTGAGGAATCTGATTGGCTGCTTTAATTTGAAACATCTACTTTCATGGATTGACAAAGCTCTCTTACTAACAAGTTTATCTATGAATTCATCCAATCAAAGAGTGTGGCTCAGGAAATGAGGTACAGACACACTTGGCAGAGAGGCAATCAGAAAGACAGCAATAATGCCTGATAAAGTGCATAAATATTATGTGAAATATCAAACAGGAACACTTACATGGTGGACAGATAAAACTATTTGAAAATTCAAATGCCAGGTACTGGCAGTGGAGAACAAGTTGTGAGAAACAGCATGCAGGTCTCTTCATAAATATGCTGGAAGACACATTTTACTACATAAAACAAAGACAGTATAAAAATGTGCTTGTTGCTACTTGTGTGTGACTTTTGGATATATTAGCCTGCCTTAACCTGGCCCAGAAGTTGGCCAGCAAATGTAATATCATTGTAAGCGAACCACACCACGTCAGGGAAGGACAATGATTATTTGAGTGGAATTTACTCCTGGTTAAAAAAAAAAAAAAATCATGACTAAATCATGAACTTTGTTTCGTTTTTATTGACAAAGTAGTGTGAAACTAGATATTTCCATCTTAGGCGTCAGAATCAACGTAAATGATCTTTAAGGTTCAATGGCTTATTACATAAACCTTGTTCTTTGTGGAGATATTTGGTCATAATTATGCTCACAAGCATATTTTTACATGCCATGTTAAAAATACAAAATAAACACTCTGTTTACACACCAATATCACACAGGATTATGTAATATGAAAAACATGAAATGTTGAAAGAGAAACTGGAATCAAATACCTCATTTCATTATCAAATACATCTTAATTGTCACTTAGTGAAATGTGAAATCATAGCTTTACAATACAAGTTAATTCTTATGGAAAAGAAATTTCAAAGTGTAATAAACAAATACAACAAAACACTCAAAATCATTACGAAAGGTAGAAAAAATACTTATGATATATGCATAATATTTATTGAAAGTTCAGTGATGAAAGATATGGAAAACAATTCTTCAGGAGATAATAAGTGTATTATGTGACTTTTGAGAACATATCAAATGAGTGGAAAATATATTGAATACTTGCAGCCTATTCTCCCCTTCCCCTCCTGCTTCTTCAGTTCTCTCATCCTCTTTATTCCTCTCTGCTTCTTCGTCTCTCTTTTTTCATATTTTGTATTTGCCACTTTGTTAGCAGAAATAAAGTGTGGTCCTCTTTCAATCAAAAACCGACTACATCAAGCAACACATGTCAAAACACTTGCATTTTCTTTCTTAATCATTACATGACAAGTGTCAAGTATGAGAAAATATGTTTAATACTTTAAACCTATTCTTAAAAATATCTCCTTTTCTTTCTTAGTCATAGCATAACATGTGTCAAATGAGTGAGAATATGTTGAATACTCTTAACCTATTCTCAAAATACTTGCTCTTTCTTTCTTACTACTATATAACAATTGTCAGGTGTGCGAAAATGTGTTTCACACTCTTAACCTATCCTTTACCCCCTTCTTCTTCACATCCATATTTTCGCCTTCTCCTGGATCTTTTTCTGCTTTCTCTTGTCTTGCTATTCTTAGTCTCCATTCTGTCACTTCATTAAAAAATTAAAATGAGATGACCAAATGTCTACAAGTCACACACTAGCACAACAGAGTTCCATCATCACATGGAATAATAATGTCAAGATAACTTAATGAGTGCACTAAATTCAACACTCAAATAGACTACGTATTTCATGACTTCTTTACATACTCCAACAAGCCTCTTATAAACTTCACAGAACTCACTAAATCATTTCATATTTAACATTTTCTGATAATCCTTGAACAGGAAAATCAAGAGTTGCTCACTTCAGTCTATTTCATAGCATGGCAATCAACAAAGTGCCTATCACTGAAGCTGTTGAGTAATGAATAACGAACCCTTGTTATGTTTTGAACTGAATAAATCAGGAGTGGGGTTGTTTTCACAGGGGATGATTTCTTACAAGTAAGAAAGTGACTTTGATTTGATTTTAAATTAAAAGGATGTGATAGAAATGCATTATAACTGATGTGTATTTCAGTTAAAGCTGATCACATGTCAGTTAGGCATAATAAGATGTTGGAACTTGTTAAGTGCTCCATGCCATCACTAGTTTTGAATTCAGCATTACTTTTTGATAATAAATAGTTATGTTTGAATTTAATGCGCATTAGGTCACACATAAAAATACCTGGACTGAGAAGGTAAAATGTAGGTCTGTTTTAAAGTTTTATTTAGAGTTCTCTTCCTTTTCAAAGATAGACCAACCACTGTGGTCAGTACTGACAATGTTATCTTCACTGATGTAGATCATCCTCTGGTTGGAAGGCCATTTTGGACAGGTCATGATGGGAACAACTCATCACAGTGACAGCAACATGGTAGTTCTGATATAAAGACGTCACTGTAAGGTCGCTTTTTGTTGTCTAGTATACATATCAGATCCTTAGTATTATTAGTGATATGAATATTACTGACTTGTTTGGAAGGTAACTACAGTATACAGATAATGCTACAGTTCGGAGTGTTCATTGTTTTAGCAATACCTGAAAAAGATGACAAGTTTCAATCACCATATTTGTGCAAAAACAACAAATCATAAAGAAATTTCATCATGTAATCTTCATGCAGTTTTTTTTTCTAACGTGAAGCATAATCCTAAATAAAGATATCAAAAGTGAGAAAAAGTAAAGTGAAATGTTTAAAAATTTGACACTCAAGATTAATTTTGGGTAATGGAATATCGGGTAATTTATGACAACCAACTATGATGAGATGAAAATATTCATTGAAAAAATGTTGACATGGAAATATGAAATGTTTGAACATGTGTTTTTTTTTATAAACATGACAATGCTGTCAGTGCCTAGTGCCATCAGGACTTTCAAGAAAAAAAAAGTAATATGAAACTTGCTTTTGCTTTTTGCAAAACTGAAAATAGAAGTATTGTCTTGTTAACCAAAGAATGCATGTGTAGGCAGTATTTTTCTTCCTTTCCACAAAAAGTAGTTGTTGAACCGTGGTACATAGCTCTCTAACAGGTATTCTCCTATGTGCTGGTATGTATTGCAGGTATGAAAGCATGATTGGATAGACAGTGAATTTTGATTGACGCACTTCAACAGAAGTCTCCAAAACCACTGCAAACCAATATGATTAAGTGTCTGTCAATGAATTGTAAAGCCTTTGCATACCATAGTTGATGTGCAAGATCAGCCTCAAATTCTTCCATGTCTGCTCATGGTCATCACAAGCTTATGTGAAATTAGGCCAAGCCTGTGTTATCTCAACAGGTAGCAACACATCTATGTGATTCTTTTAACTTCATTGTAAGCAGGAGATGTGTGAAACAAAATCATGCTGAGGCATTAATAATGGGAAAAAACTTTGCCTGACTTGCAAGATCAAACTTAATTTTTGAATACCCATCAATCATAACCTATGCAGTAATGATATTATATGGAATTTTATCACACTGCACAACAATATACCAAGAAATAATAATTCAAGAAATTCGCATGTTATATTATTTCTTGCCACTTTGTGGTGCACTTTGAAGGACTTTTATGTATACTTTTAACAAAAATTGTATTCAAGCACTTTCTGTATTATTGCTTCTTGCTGTTTTGTGGTGCAGACTGACGGACTTACATTATTATATACTTTATTAGTCTTAGCTTCTGGCAGCTAATTGAGCCCTGTTTCCTGTCATTTTTTATACTTCTCATTTTAAGATCTAGCCAATTCTACTTGTAAAGTACTGCAGTTGGCATGATTTTTTTTTTTCATTTAAACACAACCTTAATTGAAAGCTAGAGAAAACACTGTCTGACAGAAGTGTCTATTGCTGTTGAAACATTACTGACATCAACCTTTTTTTTCCCCCCAACCTGTAAAGATGAGGACACTGGGGTCAACTCCATTCATTCGCAACTCGATGAAAGCGAGGCAAAAGTTTCAATTCAGCAGACTAATGCCCATTAAATTGCAGTATTTCCTTTCAAAGTTTTTTTTGGTTAAAATTTTAACACCATTTATGAATTGTAATAAGGTGAAGGAACCATAAACCAACATGCGGTTAAGTGGAATCGACTTGAGTTAGTGCCTTTTAAAATACTGTAGAAGTGGCTTATTTTCAGGGCGATCTAAATTTTGAGACTGAAGTTTGACAATCAAAAATTAGTTGCCCTGAAAAAAATTTCTGGTCAAAATTTCTTAAAGGCTCGCTGTTAGGGAAATAATAAATGTTTTCATATCAGTATAAAGCAGGACTGGCAGTTTGGTGAATTTAGTGCCAAATTACAGAAATGGCACCTCTGTTACCAAGCCCATGTACCAGTGGCTACTGTTCTGTGATCATACACACATGAGATTAGCATTGTGCGGGGCTAGCTAAAATTAGATCCTAACAAAATGCCATTACAACCTCTTGTGCGCTACTACAGAAAACCACATTGGGTAGAAACTCTTCAAACCTTTAAATGCATGTTTAGGCAACCCTTGTATTTGGAAAGATAATCTGTAGATAAAGATAATCTGTAGTTTGAAAAAAAAAATATTAGTGGAAAGTTATTTATGAGTATGTGCTGGAATTCACAACCTGATTGAGAGGGGGCAGTGAAAGTGTTTTTCCACTTGCATGATGACATTCTTCATTGTTATTTAACGTAGAACTGTTTGTTTCTTGTGACATAATGCCATGATCCCTCTGACATTCAGGTATCAAATCATCTGAAATGATTTCACTCCCTTGTTCATGTATTTGATTGCTCTGGTTCTCAAGTGAGCCAGGCTTGTAGTGTGAAGACTGGTCAACTCTGTTTGTCCTGCTTAGAGGACTGGGAGCAGGTGTTGGGATTACAGGTTGGCTTGCGAAGTCACTCTTTGTTCCCATATTACTGCTTCCAGCATCTAAGACGTCATAGCTGCTCACTGCGTCTTGCAAAGCAGCATTGGTAGCATGAGTTCCATTATTTTCTATTGTTAGTTCTGGAAAAGAATCTGAATTTTTCACATCATATGTTGAAGATGATTGTTTGTTGTCAGAGTGAAGAGAGGTGTCGGACATTTCATGTGCCACCGTTGAGTTACAAGATGATCTCTCTTCTACATTCTTTGATGGAGGAGAAAGTGAATAGGCAGGTGCAGTTGAATACAAATGTGCATCAACAATTCTAGGCAAAGATGGGTCCACAGAGTGAACTGATGGTAATGATGAGACTTCCGTGTCAAAGTCTGGGTCTGCATTACTTCCTGAGGATCTCATCGAAGTACATGAAGGTAAAGGTTGGGAAACAGCACACCTGTTGTTTTCATAATCATTTACAACAAGTGATATGGGTGAACCGCTTTGCATGACATCATTGTTAGTTTCTGAGGATGTTGGATCTCTCCCTGAATAAACACGTATGGGTTTCTGATTCTGCAATGTGGGTTCGTTTTCTTTTAGCAGCTCACTTTCACTCTGTCCATTTCCTACTTTATTATCTACTTTTTCCAGTTGTGTATCACAGTTATTGTTACAATTATCATATCTGGAAGCCACGTCATTGCTAGTTCTGCTTAAGTCAAAGCTGTCATCGTCTGGGCGATATTCTTCCTGGCCTGAAAATTCCTTACCTTGGTTGGTGGCAGAGGATAAGCTTGCATCAGACTGAGACAGACCGAAGTAAGAGCTCTCTGTTAAAGGGCTGAGCATGTCCACGTCATTTGTATCTACTTTACCTTCACTGTCGCCATCGCCTAAATCTTCACCAACAGCCAAAGTTCGCTCTCTAGGTGACCCATCCTTTCTGATCAAAAGGCTCTTTAAAGGTATTTTCCCTGAGAGGGCCAGACTCTCACGTAGCGTACCTGTGGATGCTTCAGACATTGAAGCCCGTCTTGGGATACCAGCGGCTACCATGAGCGAGGTCTCGCCAGAAAAATCAGGTGAATGCTTCCGATCGGCCCATTCTACAGATCGTCTCCTGCCCCGTCGCCTTTTCGAGCCTCTGTAAGCTTTTTCATAGTATGGATCCAGCTGAAAGCATCTGCCACATATCGTTTCAATGGCCTGTCCGTTCAGCTCAGCAGAGGTGCTTCTGTTCATTTTGGAGCCTCCATCCTCCGCTGTGCTGATGAGATGATAGCTAATGCTCCCACTGCTGAAACTTGGGTTAACGCTACCCTCGGGGTTTCCCCTCTGCACATCCCCATTCTGCTTCAAAACTGGAGGTCTGGAGCCTTTCTTCAGTGAGTTGGCTCTGTCTGTAGTTGCAACTGGAGCATAGCCTTGGATGTAACGGACTGCACTATTGCTGTCAATATTTCCATTTCTCACCAAAGAAGAGGGCGGAGCAGCCTACAAGAAAATAGAAAGAAAATTAAGATTTATTTCCTGATCCACTTCGCAAGCATCAAAAAAGATATTCTCTTGTTATGTTTATATATTATTGAAATATTAAGCCTGTCATGAATGGTCTAACAAGGAGAGTATTTTATTCGAAATGCATTACCTCAGGTGTAACACATTAAGATTACTCAAACAAAACAGTAATTTCCAGAATCGAAAGTGCACACTAATTCAGTGAAGGAGACATGACAGTATTCCTAATTGTAATGTATTCCCAAGGTCAATATTCTTGCTGAAAGCTTATCAAAATACCTGCAAACATTGAAAATGCCAATAAATAATACATTCTTAATATCATTATTATGGTTTGATTATTATTTTTATTCTCAGAAAATACAATTCCTCAGTATTACTTTGCCTTATTTTCATTCTGCTTGCATCAAACACAAATCAATAAACATTTCTTCTAGAAGATCTTTTCTATACAATAATACATATAAATGTATCATATCATTTGTCAGTTTGATGATTCTGAAGAATTACACTTATAATTTGAGACGTCCTTATTTGCTGTTACCATCGTATCCTCCTAAGCTCGTTTGTTGTTGTTGTCGGGAAAAAAAAAAGGGTGGGGGGAATTTTCCTTAGTAAAGTTGTGGTCGTAATTTTTCCACGATGCTGTTAATAGTATTATTGTTTTCGCAACATATTTGATTGATTGTTACTGCTTTTGTCAGACTACCTGATCTTTAAATAATCCTCAGGTAGACTACGTTGTTGTCAGATAACATCACCCCATGTGATATTTTAACACTTGATACATTAATGATGATTATAATAATAACAATAATAAACCACTGCAGAAATATGAACGTGCTGGCATGCTATTAAAATGAAATAATTTTGGAAAACAATAACTTAGAAACCAAGGAGTGCCCTTATTTCTTTTCAGAACAATGTTGACATATTATACCCGGCGGTCCTTGCTACCAAACATAGACGAATGTGTGGAAATAGAATGCTTAACATTTTTGTAACCTAGTGAAATTGGCCTGCCATTCATGAATTACAAAAGAAAGAATGATGAATGTCGCAATTCTCTGATGTCCTATCTCCATTTTTAACACCATTGTCACTTCCTCCTACGGAGCTCTGGGCCTTTTCATATTATGAAAATCATTGAGTTGTGTGCTCATATTAGCTCTAGTCTAAGTGAGGATTTTCATCAGCGTAATAATATCGCCACTGTCTGTTTCAAAACACCCAGATTATACTGTCTTCTTTTACCCCTGAAAATCATTTACAGCCTATTGCGTTTAAATTTGAGAGCTATCTATATAAAAAAAAAAAGGCTGAAAAAGTGTGCTGAACAAAAATGGCTTCATTAAAATGGTTTTGGCTTGAGCCACTTCCCGGAAATGAATGATTTACAGTGTCAGATCTAAGATTCAATGCAGGCGGTGATGGTCAAAGAAAAATAACATTCTGTTTGGCTCAAAGTCTAGTTGCAATTAATGCTGACCTTGATTAAGGTGACAGGTAAATCTTTAATGAAAGGAAACGTGATGAAGCCTCCAAGAGACATGTAGATCAAGATCTAACTTCATTCAGGAAACTTTATACAAACATAATAATGTAGATATTAGTCTGACTGAAAACATGTATTACCGCTGAAAGCATTTTCATTTGAATGATTATAAACTGTTTCTTTTCCTCCTCATTTGTAGCCCACAAAGATATTCTAGGATTTAAACCCGTGTCGTTGGTAGCTTTGCTGATGTTAAAGGTTGCTGTGAAATCTTAAAACAAAAAGATAAACGTAGATCTAAATAAACAGAGAAAAAGAGGCAAGATCATGCAAGCAATATTATCATTAAACATATTCTTTCCTTCAAATTAAACATTAACAAACAACGTTTCATGCACAGCTTGCTTCGTTTTATTTGATTAATCTTTTCACACAATAAAGAAGCATAGTCTAGACGAGGAAGAAATAGCATTAAAACCAAAATTACAGATGGAGTTGGATGGGAAATAGATAAGTCTGAAACAAAATATGAAATGCAAATGTTTTAAATGTCAGTGTTAGTGTCACAAGATAATATTATTGTCACGGGATAGAAATGGCACGCATTGTCACGGGACAGAAATGGCAAGCATAAAGCTGAGTATAATTAGATCACGGGATGGCAAATGCAACGTTTCTGTTGATTTTAATGGCCAAACACCATCTTCTTTCGCTGTATGATATTTTTGTGTCCCTCCGGATTTCGCATCTCCCAAACAGACTCAAGTTATGGATTCCATAACGCAAATAAACTTGTTGATTTAAACCAGACCGTTAAGACTAAAAACTTAGCTGAATTTTAGTATCTTTCCCTTTAGTAATTACAATGCTAATATTGCGAAGCTACACCCAAATCCACTTGTCACTGTGCTAGATAAATGGCTGAAGTAAGACTGATCATTTTTAAGGGTATTATGATGTTAATATGACCAAGGTCTCCATTGACATGTTAAGAAACAAAAAAAAACAAAAAACCCAAAATAATTTTTTTAAAAAAGCGGCTCAATATATTTCTTCCAAAATTACAGTTACAAAGATACACCACTGACTCTTTTTGCCCTTGCCATTAAACTGTTTCACTTGCATTAACTCACAAGTGTGAAAAATGACTTCGGCCACTTTTGTGATGAGGTCACGATAGGTCATCGTGGTCACTCACTCACTCACTCACTCACTCACTCACTCACTCACTCACTCACTCACTCACTGTCCGTCCGTCCGTCTGTCTGTCTGTCTGTCTGTCTGATCATATAAATCAAAGCACTTTGTCTTCTTCTTCAATAACTACTTTACAATTGTTGTCTTCAGAGCCACTTCATAACAGCAAATGTTATTACAGTTTAATACTGATTCCTTACGGAAAAAAAAGGTATAAACGTGTAATTATAAGGAATTGTACTTTTCATGAGGCCTTTAAAATCTATGGTCACTATCTGGATTGTGAGGGGTTGCGAATATCCGGTGGTACGAAAGCTAACGTAGCTATTTAATTTTGTGATAATATGCGACTGTAGCGTCAGGCTTTCGAATGTGGAGATGAAAAATGAGGTCTGTCAAATTTTAATGATGCCTAAGTTTGGCCATTAGCATTCGAATTCAGTATCCACAAATGTCATGCTCTGTTTGTACCAACCAAGGCTCGACCGTTGAGAAAAAGTGGACAGAGAGAACGGAAAAAAGAGTATCTTTCCCATTTGGCTTGCTTTGAGATAAAGGAGAAGGGACAAATCGTGACTTTTGAAATAACGAATGAGCATATGGTGAAAGATGATAAGAGAATAATCATCAACATGCAGATGTAAAAAAAAAAAA
>JAWQUT010000484.1:163472-201120 GCA_033807755.1 Ellobium chinense
CCCATTAGCATGCATTGCAGTCACTGTTTCTCTTTAATTTTGTTCCATAGTAATTGTCAAAATAAAACAAGACATTTAAGTAAGGTGAATTGATGGAGAAATTAATGAGTGGAAAGAGCTCAAAATATTGTCTTGTTAATACTGTCTTGTGTTCATCGATGTTAAAAATCATACTGCACCAAAACGAAGAAACGGAATTAAATTTATTCATTCAACATAACCGATAAAAGTTTTTTTTTGTTTTTCTCTTTTCCCTTATTCATACTTTGTACTTGTGATTTGTTTGTCTCCATATCCTTGCTCTACAGTCTTTTGGAACACCAGAAACAATACTGACGGCTCCCAACTGTGAATTGCACCATTACTATTTGTGACTGCGTTATTGATCCACTTATGTTTACAGCTTCCCCTTCACAGGATATTAATAATTTTAAACTGTGTCCTGGCTGGGACGCTACAGGCCTACTTGATTATACTTATATTGTTAGCATAAACTTGTGTTAAAATAAGCTACTCCGAAAATAAACATGGAGTGCCAAAAGGAGTTATAGAAAAGAAGTAAATCTGTTTGTCCTTCAATTTACTGGAGGTAAAAAAATGGACTTGAGACAGTTGACATTTGAGAGAAAAAAAATGGAAGCGTCAGCATCTAAACACCAGAGGCGGAGCTCAGGGGCAAATGTAGATAGTAGATGCAGACCCTCCAATCAAAAACTCACATCAACTTAGACCTAGATGACGAAGTTTGTAATAATATTGGTCTTGTCTTGTCTTTGGAGGAACTAGAGATCAATGAATGTCGAAATAATTGACCAAAATAAAAAGCAGATGTATACATCTCGAGTATATTTAAACTTGGCGAAAAATAATAATAATAAATTTAAAACTTTAAGGGTTACAGCGCTTTAAAGAAAAACATGTGGTCGCTCTAGAGCCAGAAATATTAACGGTACAATAAATTTCAGTTATTGACAAATCATCATACGACTTCAACCAATGTTTACCGGCTAAGACAGTTCACCGCCATACTGACCCGCGTATTTTGATATTCATACGCGATTACATCAGCCTCGAACTTCACTCGACTGATGCTGTGTCCAGACACAACAAGGATGCGACCTTGGCAGTGTCGAGGAGGTCTGGCACGGTATTTGACTAGACGGATCCAATGTATGTTTTATGCTCGCTTCGACTGATGCTGTTGTTTTTTAGGGTCACTGTCCACTGTCGCCTTGTGATGACTATTCACAATACAGTGGAATGCGCTTACTCCGCAGTGCACCCATCAGCGGAAGCAGAAAGTGATGCTCAGGAAAAAAAAATGTGGTCACATGATGTAAAAGAACACAAAAAGTAGTTCCGATTGTTCTGCCGGTATTTTTTGGAAATGAGTTCCTCTTTTATTATGCACAGCGGTCTAGCCAGTGAAGATAGGGTTTACCATTAATTTCTCACAGAAGCACTTCTTTAATCGTTTTAAATGGTTTATCCTGATATTGCATTAACAGCCTTTTTTCCTTTCTTTGATCGAAAAGCAGTTTGTTGCACAAAATCATTGAATATTCAAAGGCACTTGTAAACCACAAAGGCAGGCAATAACAAAAACAATAACAACACCAAGAACAACAACAACAACAACAACAACAACAACAACAAACGAAGGGGTGTGAAATAAAGGACCAATTCTGTAGGAGGACAAGTGGTCTTTCTGTTTGGTTATTGCTTGTAGGAACTTCATCACTGCTGGTGATTATAGATATAGAGAGCCACAGCTGTCAATGAAACGCAAGGCACCTGATACATTTCATAACTCGCGTCTTCTAGACACTAGAACCCTGTTTTATGTTGGCTATATTAAACAACTGTTTTATCAGTGTCATGCCGACCTCTGTTCTGATAACTCTAGAATGTTTATCAGTGACTTTCTTTGTGGCGTCGTGTTTTGCTTTGCTTTTGTGATCGTCGGGGCTTGTCACATGCCGGATGTAAATGCAGCAATCGCTCGACATCTAGGTCTCAAAATCCTGGCAAAGCGAGTGAAAACTTCACACACAACAGCCATTCCGATGCAGCGTAATCTTATCTGGGTTACAGACATGTAGTATCAACATAATGAAATTGTGGTCTCGATCTTGATTAAGTATTTAATTTATAAGCGGTGCCAGTTTCATGACTCGATATCTCATACGCTTCTCTTTCACATCTCGAGTGCTAAAAGTATAAATGTCAGGACTGCGTCTATCGTGTGATATTGTTTTCATTACTTTTTGGGGTATTGATACAGCTAATAAGAAATACAAAAATTACGACTTAATCCTGATGACGCTCCTATTAACTGCAAGATCCATTTTTTTTTCCTTTTCTGGGTTTGCTAAAGTCATGAACGTAGGAACTGCATCTATCTTGTGGTATCGTTTCCAAAATTATTCAGTATCTATATCACATATTATGCTCAATCAAGATTAGGCCTAAGCAGCTGTTACAAATCTACCATAGCAGCAGGGCTGGGCAGAAATGAGATCATTTGAACGTAATCCATGAACTTAAGCGTGAACTTGATCAGAGCTTAGCAGCTGTTTTGGATGAACTGATCTGGAAGTGAACTGTAGCTATTTTGGATGTTTGATCAGAACTTTAATTTTCTACCTACAATTCAGTTCACTACAAATTCAGTCCACCTCAATAATCAGAACCGAAAGTAAATTTCAAAATCACGAGGAACTGATATGAACTGAAAATCACACAGTTTTATTGAACTGATCTATCTTGATCTTAGGGATTTTTTTCCTTAGTGAACTGAACTTGATAGGAACTGAATCTTGGTGAACTTGCCTAACCCTGCGTAGCAGTTTACCGGTTAGCAATAATTAAGTTCTAGAAAGCAATATCACTAATAAGTAATGCAACTAAATAGAGCCAACTCCGATCCGCTTAATCGCAAATAGAAGACAATATGGAAGTGGCCGCAATCATGGATAGGTTGTCATTTGTAAGCACCGTTTCTCCATGATCTGTCTTCTGACAAAGTCTTGCAATTCAGCAAAATGCGATTAAGCGGAATCGACTGTATTGCAATACAAGATCACGAGACAATAGCAACAGGCCACTAATGAATACACTTATATGACAGTAACTTGACGGTTAAAATGCAGAAAATTTGGGACCTATCCTCACCTTCTTTTTAGGCGGCGCCACTTCCTCATCAATATACTGCAATGAGGAGTGAGATTCCGTAGGCGTTGACATATCGTTGAGCTGAGGGGCTCGTGTGATCAGAAGCAGGGGCGCCGTATCAGGGTCGTGACGGGGAGAGCTGGCAGAGGAGTTCTCCCTAGACGATCCATTCGTCTGGCTGCCGTTGCTTCTGTTCGTCATCTCACTATTCTGTAAGAACAACAACGATCATAAATGTATATAAGAGTGTTTATCAATGTTTAAAAAATCTCGAAATGATACGAAATTTTCGCTGTCATGTAGATTAGTACAATAGACTATAGCCAACATCCCGAACTTCAGAAGACAACAAAAGCGGAATCTTAGTCGGAGAGGATTCACAGTCTGCGAACTCAAATCAGGGAACAAACGTGTATTTTTAAGACAGTTTTCATCGAATTCAAATGTGCCATGGGTATCGATAATAGGCCATATTATTTTAAGCGAGTTTTGTTTTGTGAAAAATCCTGAAACGACCATGATCTACATGCCGCTGACGAAAAACCATAGCGCTGGTGGATAGAGCCATGGATGATGAGGATTGGAGAGTTGTATGACCAAAGTCTTTGATAAAAATGCATACTGTGGGGAGAAGGGCCAAATGTTTATCCTTGTGGGTAACCTACCTACACCTTGTTACAGTATGGCACATTCATGTGGGCGAGATCTAACAGGAATAATCGCAGTTAGAGTCATGTTCTGCGAAAGAACAATACTGCCAAACCCTTGTAGACACCATGTGCCTTTGACATAAAACTACAGTATTCACAGTTCTCATAACAAGTGGCTAAATGATATTTTATTATTCATCGGCAGACCAAAAAAACAAAGACACTATAATTGCACAAGACTCGGTCAGGTGGCACGATGATAACCAGACTGACACAACAACAACAACAACAACAACAACAACAACAACAACAACAACAACAACAACAACAAAAAACTACAGAGAAGTCCCTCAAGAGTTTAGCGGTCCATCTTATAACTAGTTTATAGAACTGGGTATACTGCTAGTCTAAAATACCCCCCCCCCNCCCCCCCCCCCAAACTGGTCCATACTTCTCTCATTTTCTTCGATGCTAATGTCCTCAGCCCTCCCACAACCCTGGTTGTGTATCTGCGAGGGGCTCTTTAACAACAGATCTGCTTATCGCGAGGAATGATTTCTCCGCTGAAAAAGCTATAACGAACGTGACATTCCACGATACGGGTGACATATTATCAGGTTTGTCACGCTGGATCATGAGGAATATTGGCTTCCGCAGTGGCTACTCATACTGTGCTTTGATAACAAACGTAAGGGTTACGATCGTTACTTAGTAATTTTCTTCGTACTAGAACCTACAAGGAGGTCAAGCCATAGTGAGTGAGTGGGTGAGGGAATGAGGGAGGGAAGGATTTGTGAGTGAGTGAGTGAGTGAGTGAGTGAGTGAGTGAGTGAGTGAGTGAGTGAGTGAGTGAGTGAGTGAGTGAGTTGAGTGAGTGAGTGAGTGAGTGAGTGAGTGAGTGAGTGAGTGAGTGAGTGAGTGAGTGAGTGAGTGAGTGAGTGAGCGAGCGAGCGAGCGAGCGAGCGAGTGAGTGAGTGAAAGGTGGGTAGGTTAGTGAATGAAAGAACGAATAAATGAATGAATGAATTTCAATCACTGCTCAAATGTAATCTGCCCATTTGAGACTGGCCATGAAGAAGCTTTAGATTGCAGCCAATAAGTATTACAAGAACGACATGGAAGACGGCAAAGACGAGAGGTTGTTGCAATGAAAACTGTAGGGTAAAGAACAGAGAACGCAGAAAAAGAAATTAAGGTGGAGNGGGGGGGGGGGAAGGAATCAGCTCCCAGTGATTGCAGTACTCCTAGATCTTCATTTCCACCCACTATTACACGCCATTGTCAACGCCAGCCCTGCCTATAGTAGAGAGCGACAGGCATAAAAAAAAAAAAGAGGGAAAAACAATGAGTGAGAGAGACTCTGTGTGTGTGTGTGTGTGTGTGTGTGTGTGTGTGTGTGTGTGTTTGTGCGTGTGTGTGTGTGTGTGTGTGTGTGTGAGAGAGAGAGAGAGAGAGAGAGAGAGAGAGAGAGAGAGAGAGAGAGACTGAAGGTATAAGAGCCCTCGTTCCAATGCATGTTTGTAAAACCTCGGCCCAGCGCCGTTCCTGTCCTATTAGATATTCATGAGAATTCTCACAGCATTGGCACCGATCCGCTGATGTTGATTCGGCTCTTCATCGAATAGTTTAACCACAGGAACGTCGTCCACTTTCCTGCTAGTCTTAGTTTCTTGACATTTCCTGAGGTTATTCTGCCTCCTATTACCTGTGATTTGTTCTCTTCTCATCCGTCCGTCCATCTATCTATCCATCCATCCATCCATCCATCTGTTACTTTCGCAGTACACTACATAGTCTCTTGTCACGATAATTATATTGTGTTTTTCAAAACTCACTTTGCAGAGTGCTGTGGCCTAGGGCAGTGGGAAAGCGTGGGCTTTCAGAAAAGGCATAGTGAGAGGATTAAAAGAAAGAACAACGGCTTTATCAACAGGAGGGATATAGAAGTAGATATTGCAGAGCTATAGAAAACTGAGTGTTCCCATGGGGATCAAATCAGAAAAAAATGAAGGATAAGATACGAATACAAACGGGCTGAAAGTCGTAAACATAAAAAACAACGCTACTGCATCCATATTATGTTATAGCAGCAACAAGATCCTTGGCCTAAGGTGTTTGCCAACTTTTGGAGTGGGTGTGTATGTGAATGTTAAGTGGCTCTTCTTCTTTACATATATAAAACAATAGACAAAGTTAAAACGAAAACAAGTTAAACCGAAAGTACCATGACAGCCATTGCATTTCTTCTTTTCAGGCTTCTCTGTCTAAACCGAAACCCGGTTTAAAGCTGATATGAGTCTGTGGTACCGCAAATTTTGTTTTAACCGTTGTCCATTGAATAACTCAGTTTAGATAATCTTCATGGCAATATTCAAGGACTCACTCACCTAGTTATCTTGAAAGCATGGACAAGCTTCTCCGGTGCATCGATACATAATGTTATTGTTTTTGCCAGAATTATTAAAGTGGTTACTGTTCTTGCACTTGGGATCTAATGATTGTCATTCCATCCCCCAATACCATCGTTCGCACATGTGGGACCCGGATGTGGTTGTTACCCTCTGGAGTAATATAACGGTATCTTTTAAGAAATAAATCTATCTGTTTTTTTATCCCTTCCCTCTCGTTCTCTGCTTTTCCATTCTCTTCTTTTCTTTTGCATTTCTTCACTTCGCTCCTGGTCGTATCTGTTTCGTCTCTTCTTTTCCCAATTGCCCTAAGTACGCCGCCTCCCCACTCGCGCCATTTGAATAAACAGACAAACGCAGAAAGCAGACATCGTGTACCAAAGCAAAAGCAGACAAAAGACGTTTTTTTTTTCCATTGAAAACACAACCAATCAAACCGCAATCATTATGTCGTTGCCAAAAACCAAAACAAACACAAAAAATGCGCAGATGGCGTCAGATATGACGTCAAAAGTCGGCCCGACCTCCGGGGCCAAAACCAACAAACTTAACAAATTTATCCGCGGCGAAAAACAGCACTCAACAATCACAAACATCCGCACAGTAAATAGTTCCACTTTCCGATAGGCACAACCGTTCACTCACCACAATGGGCCACAGCTGTGTGCCTTATCAAAGTCTGCGGGGGTGGAGAAGATAGTGTTTATGAAGAAACCAAGCTGTTACAATGGGCTTAGAACGGCTCTTTGCAGAGAACATGTAATATTGTTACAGTCCACCGCAGTGCTATCTTTCCCAGAAGAAAAGATTTCCCGATGGGGTGAATAGGCGTCGTATTTTCATTTTTTTTCTCCCTTCATTTCCATATTCATAGTGGTGTGATTATGTGTGTGTGTGGGGGTTGGGGGGCGGGGATGGGAGAGGGATTAGACCAGGGAAAGAAAAGACATATCATAAGGTGTAAAAATGACGAGGAGAGACTTTAAAGAGAAAATAATTATNCCCCACAATCCTTTTCCCCAAACGAGTTTTCGATTCCTGATATTCTTTCCTGATGTTACTGCTTATATCTCAACAATCTCGCTATGAAACACTGCACCGCACTGCACTGCACTGCACCTCTGTGCCCTGAACTGCAATCCAATCCAATCCAATCCAATCCACTGAAGTTCATTCCAGTATTCACTGGATACTTTAATGTTTTCATAATGTTACTTCTTCCCTCTCCTCCACTGAAACGGTACGATCAGAAACAGAAGGGTTTTAACTTCCTTCGGTGCATGCAAACAGAGACGGAGAATAGATTTTGTCATCGGCAGAGTAAAGACTTCATCGTAAATAATCATTCTCCACTCAAAACAGCAACTGTTTCATTAGTAAACATTGCATTAGACAAGGTGGGTCAACGTCTGCCATTCCGTGACCCATTTACTGCCATGGATGACGTAATCAGCATCACCTGACCTTCAATCGTCACTTCGAGTAACTCTGGATGCCACTCGGATTTATCTTTAAGATTGGGCAAAGTCGAATCTTACAAGATTCGAATCTGGAGTCGAATCCAGAGCCAGGACTCGGTGGATTCGAATCAGAATTTGAATCCCGAGGGGAAGTGAACATATTATTTTTATGAAATTTGCTCTTGTACTTTTTTGAGTAACAAGAAAATCGCCACAAGATTCTACAATGGGACTCTTATAACGTATTTTTGGACGGCGACCCAAATTTTAATATTACGTAAGAATATTCAGCAAAGCGAGTTGTTATTTTTTGTGTGGGTTTTATTTCATGTGGATCGAAGGATCTGAATTCAGATCGATTTTAAGATTCGAACTCGAATCCGGATTCGAACCCAGGATGAGGAGATTAGATGGAATCGAATCCGGATTCGATCGTCGCCCATCACTATTCATTTTCTCGTTCTCAATTGAATAACACGTCTTCTCTGTAGCGAAAAACAAAATTGCTGTGTACAGATACATACATTTTGCTGATCAACGAGGCACATCCGCAAGACAAACGTGACGATCGTGTATGCGCGGCGTTGACAAAACGTGACAATTTCGCTGACAGTCTAAACTTGTAATCGACGATCTGGACGAAGGAAACGTGTGGCGCGCGCGCTCAATAATAAAGCGATGATGGGAAGGAAGTACAACTTAATATTATAGTTTATTCAAATATTCGGCGGCAGACGGAATGTTGGTTCAGCACGTCCTTGCAGAGTAAAGTTAAAGGCCTGTCCTGGGTACAAAAGGAGAGGTGAGGCATGATGGGACACTTCACTGATTTGAATCCAATTGCACATGTCACATAAGGGCGATACTTTCTTTGCTCCAAGTTTGATTTTTTTAATGCAAGTACATTAAAACATGAAAGTATAATAATATAAAACTGAACTTTCCGGCAATGTCCTTCATCAGAGTATAAAAATATGTGAAATAAAACAGGACCAGCTCTACTCGTTTTGGTCCTGTTTTATTTCACATATTTTTATACTCTGATGAAGGGCAATGCCCGAAAGTTCAGTTTTATATTATTATACTTTCATATTTTAATGTACTTGCATTAAAAAAAAAATTACTTTGGGCCTTCCCACTCCACTTGGTTTTGCTTTATTTCCCACAGGCCCGCAGTCCGTTTTTGTTCTGCCAAGTTTTATACTGCATATAAATTTGCAGGTCGCTAGTTTACTGTTCTTCCGAGTGTTGTAGTTATTTAAAAAAAAACGATTATAAATACGTCTAGACTTTGAAATATGAAAGCAAGCCCGTCTGAGTCGAGGCAGAGTACACTGCCAGTTGTAGTTAGAGCTTGTCTTCCGATGGTGATTATGGGATGACGCGGCTTTAATTAAGCACGTATTCGCAGAGTAGCATGAAGCTGAGAGGAGCCATACAAGACTGGTTACGTGGGAACCCAATCAGCTTCGAAGGACATCAGAAGATGATGAGGAATTGGTAGAGCACGCGCCCATACATTGTATTACATATTCACTCAACTCCGTACTAATAGTCTGATCGCTTTGATCGCATGACAGATACGAATGAATTTGGAATGTCAGCTAATTTAGCTGGTTTACAAGTATTCAAGCGATGCCCGCTTACGCCACATCAAAATAATATTTGAGAGCTTGCGCATTATATTAACGATGGAGGCTCTTACCATCGTAAGAATTACAGTGCATCGGCACTTAAGGCACCTTTAGTATTCTTCAACATACAGAGCTGATATAATTATTACGATCGCAAGATCCCATCCTCAATGCGCAAGCTCTCAATTGACGTATTAGATGTGGGCATTTTGTGGCTTTAACACTTCCACGGGAATCACCGATTGCAAGCATTTTGACAACTCTTCTCGCTGCCAATAGTCAGGTACTGATTTGACAGACTGAGGAGACAGCAAATAATATGCTACCCATAGCGATTCGAATAAAATACTTTCCCATCTTTTTTGAGGAAATTAAGCTGCAGTGTCTTCGAGACATACAAAGAATCTCGAGTTGACGTCTAACCTCGTGACTACAGCAAAATGTGGTATGATCAATTCACATTATTAGCCGAAGTAAAATACATCACAATTTCACCATAATGTTTTTACCATTTATGACGATAAACAAAAACACCACCATGAGCAAGAAAATGCTGTAAACGTAACTTGGAGAAATCATCTTTCCACAAATTATTAACATTATTCTATACTTAAGATAATTCGAATTCGCTCTATCGAGAAAATGACGCCTAGTTTTCAGCATGAAAACATAACAACGTTAATCTCATAGTTTTCTTCCTGCTGACGAGGACTGACGTAGTTGACTAGAGATCACGATCTAGACATACATCTGAGCCCGATGGAAAACCGAGCTGGATCTTGAGCCATGAGTATGTTTGGAAATCAATTTTCCATGTTATAGACGCTATTTTACAATAGATTTGTCTATGCTAAGAGACACAGTCCGAATAAAACACAAGCGTACAAAACAATGGAAACAACAAGAACAACAACAACAACAACAACAACAACAACAAAGCAGATACGCAAACAACCAGAAACACAGATAATGCTGAATCCAGATGGCAACAACAATCTTAAGACTTTCACGGCATTCTGTGGTCAGCTGGTAAAATATGCTCCATGATTCCATCAAACCAAACACCTGCGCCATTACTCGGGTACCGTAACTGCCACTGTAGTATGTACAAGTACATTTTCTTCGCTATCCAGAGCCATTCTTACTCCTTTCACGCCTTTGTTTTTTTTGCTAATGATCCAAGATACCAGTACGGACATTACCCCCAGGGAAAATATCATCATCTCTAGGCCAATGACCGGATCAGCCTTTTCATTGGGATTTCCCCCATTGACCCATCGATGCGGAGATAATCGGCCTAGCTACATGTATGATATCAATGTTGTTATCGCCGCCCAGTTGTTACAATTTGAAAAGTTATGAGTTGCAGGATCGTCACCATAGACCATCCAACCCCCCTTCCCTTCCCTTCCCCAACGCGCACCCCAACACCTCACCAATCAGCTTAATTAGGCGAGGGCTTTGGATCTAGCGATTCATGCCTAGTATCCACAGGGTAAGCAAAAACAAATGTTTAGGTATGTAGCAAGACTGAGGTAGCAAGGATACACTGAGACTCACGAACTCGACTTCTAAGGACATATAATCTGGAGTTCATGAGGTGTCCAAGCTGGCGATTAAAGTTTGATACAGACAATTAGGCACTCGAGACCAAAGCCATTTGCCATTCGATTTCCCCTCCCCTGCCCCTACCCCCACCCCCCTCTCATAAAACCAAGAGATTTGAGACTGTACGGTCCTGTTGTATTTATGACGGGACGGCTGGTGTAGTAATTCCAGGTCAATGATGCAGATTACGTCTTATAAATAAACATCTAGTATGGGGTAGTAGGAATATCTAAACTGAAGCAAGAAAAACAGAAAGGAAGGATGAAAGAAAAATGTAAGTGTGAGAAGAAAGAAGAGAACAGGTAGCCTTATGGGGTGAGTGGGTACAGATACAGAGTAGACTCATCGTTGGAGGCCAACCTCTGACCCACAGACAGCTTTATTCATCCTTGGCTCTGGGCCGCCATTCTAGGGTTCAGGAGCCTAATTGGTCAAAAATAACTGGACTATCCGAGTCGTTAGTAGCAGAGTATAAAATCTGTCCTTTGGACAGATTGTGTAGAAATAATCATATAACATGAAACCACACCGCAAAAGTGGTGAAATTCAGTTTTGAATTTGTAAAAAAATAATTGTTGCAGGCAGTGTTTCCCAATGGCTTCAGCGGATTTCATTTGTGCGGACCTGTGATCTGCAAAAGAAGGCCAAATTTTTAACCCCTTTTCATGTAATTTAAAATTGTGAAAAATCTAACCGAAGGATCCCCACCGTAAACAGTAAATAATTTGAGCACAGTGATGGCACCAGACCTGCAGACTAGTCTTGGCCATCTCGGAAAATTCCTGTGGTTAGAGAAGAAATTTTTATTAAATGGCTCAAAGAAGCTTTTACAATTTGGCTTCTGCAACCTCTAGGGTTTGAGGCGCCATTCTAGGGTCTAAGGTGCCATTCTAGGGTCTAAGGCACCATTCTAGGATCTAAGGGGCCATTCTAGGGTCTAAGGTGCCATTCTAGGGTCTAAGGAGCCATTCAAGTCCGAAACTGGTGATGAGAAAGGGGACCACAACAGAACAGTGAAGGCAGAGGACATAACTGACACTGTAGTATACAAAAGTGGACTATATTCTTTTCGCTACTCAGAGCCATTCTTACTCTTAATGCGCCTTTTTTTTTGCGTAATGATCCAAGTAGCGAACATCATGCCATAGATATGCCATTGCAATACCCACAGTAAGTCCCCTCCCCCCTCCCCNNNNCCCCCCAAAACGCTCAGGAAACCCTCTAAGCGATCAATTACGTCAATACTTCTGTCACATAAATAAAATAACTAACAACATCACATATTATGCAAATCAGCAACAATGAGAAAAGGGAAGAATATTGGCGGCACGGGTCTTGCCAATAACTCCGTCAGGATCAGAGTCTCGGACGGGTGGTTACGGCCCTTGTTATGCCTATGAAACAAAAACTGTTCTAATTTTCTTTCCTCAAACGGTTTCTTGGATCCAGATATTCTATTACCGCCCTAGTATCGTATGGTCAGGTATCTCGGTCAGAGTGTGGGCGGATGAAAGTCAGAAACGGGCAAGATCGCTTCTGAGTATTGATATTCTCGATACTCAACATTCTATAGCTCCGAAATTTCATATTACGCTCGTCTGACAGTACTGCAGTAGCCTACATATGATATTGGATTTTTTACATTCATAACGTGGTATTAGGGAAATACAGTAATTTTTCACGCAATTCAGGTTAGGATGCAACTGGTCTACTAAGGAAGGAACGCCGATCAAAAACAGTTTAGCAATACCATTATAGCACTTTAGATTCTGTAATACACTTCTATATATTATACATAACCCAGCTAAAGTAACCTGTTTTCAAAACCAGCGAAAGTAATGTCGATTTCCTCCCGATCATCAGTGTCAAATCTGCTCTTGTACCTAAAAAAAATCCCCCCCCCCCAAAAAAAAAAACAAAAACAAAACAAAGAAATGATGCGTAGACTTCTCTTGCACTCACTATTACAATAGACACAGAGTCGATATTTCCGATACTTATAGCGCAGAGACTGAGTATCGCGCTTTTCAAGTATCAGCCAACCAAGAGAAACTGGAGAAGAGCTGGATGGAAGAATTCGCAGAGGAAATGGAAATTGGAGATGACAGCATGTAAATTCTCCTACTGCGAAAGATGAAGATCGACAAGGAGAGGAGAGTGGTTGGGAGAAGAGGAGGATGGGCAGGTCTGAGTTTTATATTAAAAGACAGTATAACCACTTTTCTAAAAGTTACAGAAATAAAAAAAAAAATGCTTTTCCCACTGTTCTTTTGAGTAGACGATTTTGATATACAAGAACAGACTTTTTATCTTGCTTATTAAATGTATCCGGACCATCAAACGCATCAAGTTTCAGAGTATAAATCCAAACTGACACTTCTATCTTGATAAATGTATAGATGATTTAATTTAAAAACAAACAAAAAACAAAACAAACAAAACAACTTCAGAGGCAGGCTAGTCTGAGGTGAGATAAGTCTTTGATTTAGAAACCTGGGAGAAGCGCTGCAGTGGGTGGAATTATTGATGAAAGTAATCCGGGTAATCTGTACACACTGTATTGTAGTAATCTTCGGGTCTTTCAGCTCTTGGTGATGGTTGACTACACTACTGTACCCATTGAAAAAATAAAAGATAAACAAAAATATAAAAAAAATGGACTAAAAGGTTCTCAGCTGAAAAGAATCAAGGAGAGGATGAGGAGTGGAGGAATAGAAGTGACGAAAAAGAAAAGTAAAGAAAATACCGGGGCCATTCTGTGAACGGATCAGATCCGAGAGGATATTGTGGTCTTATGGTGACTTGAACATGCACAAGATTCAGACGCTGTGAGAAGGCGTGTGTGGAGCATTACGCCTTTAGGGGAATGGTAGGTGGCTGGCTTTTTCTTTTTTGGTGGTATTTGTTCCTATTGAAGGTATATATCGTGGTTTGCAGCATGTTCTCCAGAGCATATAGTTCCATGTGAAAACTTTTGCAAAGAAGAGTGACATTTTTTTTCTCAAAGAGAACATGGATAAAAGATTTAATGTCATTTTGTACAGGGACATCTATTATCTGGCCCTAACGCACTCACCTGGTGACTTATTTTGCTGGCAAGCGAGTCTCTCCTGAGTTGCTCCATAGACTGGGTCGCTCCTCTCAACGCCACACTGCAGGATCTGAACTTGGGTCGCCTGGCCAAGGCTTGCTCCATACGAATCCTCTTGACATAGTTCCTGGAGGGAAGAGGTTCGGAGGAGGTGAGAGGTTGAGTCGGTAGGATAGGTGGGTTGGGTTGGGATGGATGGATGGATGGATGGATGGATGGATGGATGGACGGATGGATGGATGGATGGACGGATGGATGGATGGATGGATGGATGGATGCACAGACAGCTTTTTGTAGATTGTGCCGTGACAGGGTGGTGATGATGATCATAATGATAATGGTGTGGCTTTTTCAATGAAAAGTGAAAGACTGGCTCTGATTTCTCAAAAGCTGGTTACCGAAATGGATAATAATATTGATGGGGATAATGAAAATGATGTTCCTGTAGCAGAAACCTTAAAATTTAGGACTCGATGACCATGATCTACCATGAAATTTAAATCTTAAGCTGTAGAGTAATAATTTACGTTACTGACGTTGCTGCTACAAAGTTTCTGCTTGGAAAAGATGACTTACAATACGTTACCTTATTCTAAGAATGCCAGCCACCAAGAAGAACATCCCTATGATTGCTGAGCAGGTGGAGATGACAACAATCTGGGTGCGACTTAATCCTGAAATACCACATGTAAGATCTGGCTAGTACCGCGTACAAACTGAGAGTTTTAACGGATTGAAGGAGTAAGCTGAACCATGACAGATGTTCACAGAAAGAGAATGGGGAGGAATGCTGACAAAAGCAGAGAGAGAGAAAGAAAGAACGAGAGAGAGAGAGAGAGAGAGAGAGAGAGAGAGAGAGAGAGAGAAAGAGAATGAAAATGAACATATGGTTAGGTAAAACGTACCAGGCCTGTATCGATACTCGAAGACATCTGTTCAAAACCGATAAGGTACAACTAAGAGTGAAGTACTCTCACAAGCTAACAAGCAAACGGTAGGTCTATCACATTTCTTTGTTTGTACACTGTCGCTAAAGTATAACCAGTCATGGAAACTGGAAACACATGCACTCTTTCCAGAATTTTAACAGGGCATTGAAACAATGGACATATTCTAGATCTGCATACAAACTTACTCACTATTTGAAAACCTGTCAGGCATGCCCCATTCCTTTACGCATTGACAGTGGCATCGCTTTCCTCTAAAAAGAGTATATAGCGTAGTGCATCGACTCATGCACGTAATTCGTTTACTTGTACTTACTTCCGGTCTGTAAAATCCCGTAAAAACCCGAGTGAGATGTAGTATCCTCGTCATCATTAACAAACGTACCGTTCTCCGCAGCCCCGCCTTCAAGATGTCCGTCGTCATGGCCGTCGTCATGGTCGGCGCCATTTCCGTTTACTGTTGCCATGGCAACCTCTATGATGGGGTCGCTAACACAGTTGTTTGGTAATACTGATGCGCTGGTGCTGCTGTTCTCGTTCGTGCTATCAACATGAACAGATTGATTTGATGTCTCCTGCTTATTTACACTGGCAGAATGCATTGCATTGTGAGGTATTTCTTCGAAATATAAATAAACACCAAATGTATTTTGAACAGTTGAAGATGAGGGAGATGAAACCGATGATGGATCATCGATGATTTTATTTACAGCTTTGGCGAGGCGAAAACATGATGAGTTTGAAGTCTCCATCACGTTTAGCTTCTGCAATGTGGAGATCAGTAGAGATATAAGCTGCGCTCTAGAGGCTGACTCGAGAGAAAAGTCCACACCATCAGCCCACTGGCTTTGAGAGTTGGAGTATGCTGGATTGGGGGCACCGGGAATGTAGTCTTGTGAGGAAGATGATGACGAGGAGGAAGATGAGGTGAAGGATGACGAGGAAGGTGATATGGAAGGCATAACATTCGTGGAATGGGAAGAAGGAGAGCTAGGGTCGACTAAGGAAGGGTTGGGTGAAAATGGCTTTGCAGCCCGGGCACCTCGATGAGATATACTCCGTGGTATATTAACCCTGTTGGTGCGTAGCGTACGAGCATCGCAGCAAACAGATATCAGCATCGCGGTTATGAAGAAAACAGCCGAGAGCTTCCGAAGGAATGCAGCTGCACTGATGGTGGCCACGACAGACCTCGCCACAGAGGTGGATGCCGATTTTGCCTTGGCCGCAATTTTCGGGTGGTCGGAAACAATGTCCACGATGCTGTGCTTCAGTAACCAGGACGAAAGACCGTGGTGGTGATGATGGTAGTCATAATGGTGCTGACGATGCTGCTGTTGGAGCTGCGGTCGTTGTTGTTGATGCTGGTGGTGATGATGATGGAGAGGATGACAAGGATTGTTGATGCTGTCGCTGTAGTGTTGTCGTTTCACCGCTCCAAGCATTCTGTCCTTGGCGGTGAACTTTAGCCATAGACCTCGTCACCTGTCAAGTAAATAAATAAATAAATAAATAAATAAATAAATAAATAAATAAATAAATAAATAAATAACGATTATAAAGCCAGGTAAAGCAAATTAGATAGTGTGGTATCATTTTTCCAAAAGTATGATGAAAGCAATAAATATTTACACACTTAACAAATGACATTAGGAGAGAAAGAATCTGTCGCTGTCGATGAAAGGCTACCAAGATAAAACAGGAAATGAACGAAGACCTGATAAAATAATATAAATAATAACTAAGACGAGGGTTTAATGGAAATCCAAAGACACTTTGGCGGTATAATCTTCATGCTTTGAAGCAGGCCGTGTAAAATAAGTCCCTCTACTCAAAGGAGAAAGGACTGATGATGATTATGATCTGAGTGATTAGAGTGGTGGCCCGCTTACAATGCCGGCTCGTACCTGTGTAGCGTGCCCAAAAGTGCATACACCCAATAGCCGAATTTACCCTTCCAGTGACCCTCTCGCCGAAGAGTGAGTCATCAAGGCACTTGTATTCGTATTTATACTGTGCACGTTATCGTGATTATGATTACCATTCTCGGATATACATAGAGGCAATCAAGGGAATGTACTCCACGAAACTTAAGGCATGAACAATGACTCCCAGGCATTTCTCGCAATAAAATTATTTTTATAATACCTGCTACAGTAAATAGAGTTGGTCATTTGAACCGCAGTTATTTCAATAAGCTGTGTAATGGTATGGCTCGTGAATGATCTGTACTCCCTTGGGCATACACATTGTAACGAAGAAAGAACTAGTCTAGACTAAAACTGTCACATCTAATTATTGCAGCACCTCATGAATTCCATTTCCAGAAGAGATCATAAGGGTGGTGGTAAGGAGGGGGGNGGGGGGGGGGAATAGATGAGGGCATTATGGTTACAACCCTGATTTTTTTTTTCACTTCAAAATAAAGCTATCTTTATGTAAAACGAAATCGAAGCTCGAAAGCGCATAAAAAAATCTTTCGCCGGAGATCATTGTGTCCCATGACAATCCCACTTCCTGCTTTTTTATCTTGATACAATGGTTTTTGATACTGAAGGAACTCGTTGAGTGTCCATGAGCAAGTCCCATTTTTAACATTCTTCGCTGACACTTTTCCTCCGGGAAGATTTTTTTCTTTCAAAAATGTTCCTGATTTTCCAGGATTGCTGAGAACCTAACAGAAAGATGTTAAGAAACTGCGGAAGAATAACCTCACACAAACGAAATATTAATTGCCTCCCAAGAGGATAGACCACTCCTAAAGTTCCTAACATCATTCACCATCAACCAGTACTTGCTGATGAGCACTTCTGCATGCTCCGTGCATGGTTCAGCTCACCTTAATGAGCTTGGGCGTTCGAGCATGTTACGCCGGCCCTTGGATCAAAGCTGTTCTTAAAATAGGATGGTCTGCCACCATTTGGTGCATATAATATACGCGCGAAGGAAAAGCCAGACGGGTAAATCACACGTGTATAAATAGGATGAGCTTTTGAGAGTTGTTATCATCCGAACAGTAGAGATGTCTGAGTGTTTATGATAGGTGTCTCATTTGCTTTCCCAAGGGCTACCACAGAAAGAAGATCAGATGTGAACGCGGAGCTAAGAAAACACGCCTGAAGATCTAATCTTATGAATGCGTTGATTTTCGTTCCCCTGCGTATGAATACACACACAAGAGAACTTGGTGCAGCTTGCAGATCTAAGGCATGACGTCACAATGCGATTGTGCTGATGAATTTGACCGGATGCACAAATAAACCATGAGGTAGGAACAGTCCCTTTGTGAGAGGGTTAAACCAAACAGTCTTGTTGTCGTGGAATATGATTGGCTGATGATAACTGCAACACTGGCATTTATTGGCTGATACATATTATCTCACTCCTATGTTTATAAACAACACAACATCTAACAGATCATGAAAATGAAAGCAGAAACTGACTGGTGACATCTGTTGATACAGGTCTCTCCCAAAGGGGGCGGGGTTATATTAAGTGATACAAGCCTACAATATGTTTTCGTATTTTTTTAAAAGTCATAGTATGGTCATCGTGGGAGGGTGACTCCGATATACAGTAGTACATCTCCCTAGCGATTCTATAATCGATAATAAAGATAACATTTCAACAGCAACAAAACAGAAACAGCAACAGCAGCAGCATTTCCACCACAACAATCACCATCATGACGACAAAAGCAGCAACACCATTACCACAAAATCACAAACAGCAATAGCTAAAGTAGCTACAGAAAATCAGAAGGGATCTACATTATTCTGTTTCATATAATTATTTCAAGCCACAGAACAGCGCGTTTCTAATTACTCGTACCCTATAATCGTGAATGCCTTTATTAAGCCCGTGAGGTCCCAGAGGGGTAGGAGAAAATCTACACCGGTAAGGTTACCCTGCCTCTATAGCCCCCAGTCATAATATGTCACTCATTATACAGGATAACGAACTGTCTGGCCGAAGATATAAGATATCTTACATCGATCAGGGGCGTATACAGAGCAAAATGATGTTGGAGGTGTGCTGCCTGTTGTAAATAACTCCACAAGAGTCCCACTTCAAAACCTTGCATAAAAGTGTGTGTGGGGAGGGTGGACGGGGGAAAGCGGCGAGGGGAGGGGGGAGGGGAGTATGGGTTAATGCTGTATGGTATGATAAAATTTGTCCACACCAACATTCTCCAGTTGTCGATTTGCACATATTTAATTTTTTTTTTTTTTATTTCATTTACGAAACACACTATGATTTTCATCATTCTAGTGCTATTTCGTTTCAAAAGAAAAAGCATGCCAGAGTTTCGAAGAAAGGACAAGTGGAAATTATCCATGACGACGGGCAATAAGAGCTAGTGTTCAAGCATAGCATTACAATAATATTTTGAAAGTCTAGCAGGGCGATAATAGAGCTAACATTAAAGAAGATTTTCTTCCCTCATTTACACACCAAGTCTTCATAGTCTAGCAGAGCGGTAAAGCGCTCTTGTTCAAGCATAGGCATTTTTTTTGTTGTTGTTGTCGTTGTTTTTGTTTACACGTCATATTAATAGTCTAGTGGCCATTGAATGGTCTTCCGTTATGTGCTTTACCATCAACCAAGGGACGTGATCTGGATTTTAATTATGTAGCGGTGGCACGGTGTCAGACAGCCCCTCCCTCTCTCATTTTCAATGTGCATTTGTATAGATTTAGATAAAAAGATTTCCCTTTTTCAGAGTCTAGGTATAAACAATGGCAATTTTCAAATCGCTCTCCTGAAAAACTAGCATTTTGACGATGTGCCACTTTGCGGTTGGAACGACGAATTCCTAGAAATTTAAAGATCACTCTAGAAATTTGATTTTCATAATAAACTGACAGCTCCATGAGTCTAAAACAGACATCATTGGTCCCTAGGAAATTGAGAAGGTTTTGAAAGACATGATCTACTCGGGGGTAATAGTAATGTAAAATCACTGCCAGGCAAAGCCTGAATACGGAAGTATGAACCTCATCTTTATTTTTCTTCAAAGGCCATGGCTACCAGTGAGTGAAGCGAACATAGACATCTAATTCTGTCTTGTCAGCCTCTGGCCACCTTAATATTTCTCCAAATCTATGTGCAGTCACCCATATTCTAATCCATCCAGACATGTCTTTGTCTTCCGTGGAATGGTTACAGTTATTACTAAGTGTTCCAGCTATTGTCTTCTCGATACATTTTTTAATCAGCTTTATCATCATCATTATTTATCTATTTTCTTTCTTCTTCTTTCTTCATTTACTACTCGATGTATTTACTTATATATAATTTCGTCTCACGTTCTCTTGTCATGAATTTTGCTTTTTCTTGTTTAGAGGGTTTCTTTCCCACTCATTATAGTCATGCCATTGTGCTTCCAGTTGATTACACGCGCTTCACCCTCACTCTTCTCAAACCACCTTAGAGATAAGCGAAACAGTATTTTATAATGACATATAATAATAAATTAAAAAAATAATGTTCCTCAGACTTTCCCTATCACTATTGTCAAAGGAGCTGAAAAAATAATACAGAATGCACTGGCTAATCAAAATTCGTTGTAAAGGATAGATCTGTTCAGTCCTCTATCCCAATACACTTGACAATCAATTGGAACTGGAGTCATAAAACACTTAAAACAAAGTACTATTTTACGTACAATGTGATTTTAGCGTTCACTAAGCTGACACCCCGAGTACCTAAGTCAAACCGCATACAACAACACGCTATTCACGATTTAATGAATACTAACCCAGGACCTGCTCTAGCTACACAGTCTGCCCCTTCCACTAATGAGCATAACGGGCTTGATCTACATACAGACGAGAATCCGAGCTATTCCTGATTAGTGTTACGAATATGTAAGGCCAGAGACTAATATGTTTCTGCCCCGGAATGGCGCGTGTTTGTTATCGAGTACCTCTGGTATCGTAGCCCGAAGCAGCATGAGCATGGCGAGTGTTTATTATCGAGTGCTACTGGTATCGTAGCCTCAAGCGGCATGAGCGGGCCGGGTGTTTATTATCGAGTGCTACTGGTATCGTAGCCCGAATCCGCATGAGCGCAACGCATGTTTATTATCGAGTACCGCTGGTATCGTAGCCTAAAGCTTCATAAATTCACCCGAGGTGGTAGTTACTATCGATCAGGGCAAAATCAGCAAAACAAGCAGAATGGAAATTGGTGTCAACTGAAGAAGAGTACAAAAAAGCCACTTTCCTCACGTGGAACGTACAGAGATTCTTCAGCCGGTAGCAATTTCGAAGAAAAATATAAGCTTCATTCATAAGTTTGTCTAACAGAGAGATTTTATTTTCAAGTTCTGATCTCTCACTGACCGTTATGGCAGAGACAGGTATGTGAGTTTGGCATTTTTTGGTTACGGTCATATTTTACGTTGCGAACTAGATGTGAGCTTAACATGTGATGCTAGGAAATGCCATAAGTGCATGTCTACCTCTGCCATACCGGTCCGTAGAAGATCAGGACTACCAAAAGAGGAAAAAAAAACAAAACCGACAACTCTCTGGCAAGTCTTTTAGGCGGAATTCCATACTGTCACATTTCTGAATTAAAGGGTGGGTCGGAGATTCAAATGGTACCGCGGATAGTAAGAAGAAAACGGCACAAAATTTGTTCCAGATTTTCTTGCACCAGCTTAATAGGTCTAATGCTGATACGCGTATCTGGACATTCATTATGATGGGTAATGCGGCATTTGCTGAGCAGGTCTTGACAAAGTTTCCCCATTTCCACGGATCCCTTTTCTTTGAACTTCATTGTCTATAAAATTCAGCAAAACACCATATTATTTTAAACATTGTCATTCACAAGATTAATACATGCGGTAAACTGCTACTGTTTCAAAGAAGTGAATAAATCAGTGCTGAAGCTCTTGCACATTGCTACTGAGATGAATATTATAGTTGTTTTTGTTTATCATTCAAGCTACTACCTCAGGACTTTGGAACGCATATTATATCGGCCCTGTTGATGGACAACGTCGTACTTCACAAGTTAGACCAACTCGTCACTTTGCAAACTGGGCTATTCTTTCGTGGTCGCTACAACCCAGTTCATTCCTTAAATGCCACAGTCAAAGTAAGTCAGAAGTCACTGGTTAAGAGCACCAAAGCTTAAGATTGACATTATTTTCTTGCCTTAATTAGTACAGTTTCTTCTCTCTCCTGAAAATCGCATTGAAATGAAAGATGTCAACTGTCATGAAATGCAAATTTAGAACTGTAGACCGGTTCTGATGACATCATCCAAATTAATGTGCGGGCTCAAAAATATATGCAAGTGCCACTTTTATGAAAAAACAGCTGCCCGAAATCCATTTATTGTTCTCTGAATAATGAGGAATTTTTTGTCAGCAAGGACGATATGATACAGTTATTAATAATTTTATCATGATACAAGTACTAACAATGTGGAAATGCCTATCATATTTTTGCCATTTATATCTGTTTATTTATTTATTTATTTATTTATTTTTTGCAAGATCACCTTTTCTCAACAGCTAGTTTGTTATTATTGTGTCGATGTTTAAATTTTCAAGTCCAAAAAAACTGACATTAAGGGAATTATCAGGGAATTTATTGCCTTCAGGTGCAATCTTCGAGTCACGTTTTTACGCGTTTGGCGTCAGAAGTGACACAATCCATTTCCCTGTCAGTTGACTTGCAAATGTTAAGAATTTTTCTTAATTTGGTTGTCTCAGAGTAAAATTTCACGATAATACAAGACTTAAAACGCTAATTTCCCATCTCTTGACACTAAATCTATGACTATAAAATAGGTTTTATGTTATACCTGATGCCGGAAACTCTTAAATACTTAATTTCTCTGAAAATCATGGGAGAGACTCGAAACAACACTATTTCTTCCCATCAGAAAACCCATGGTATCAGTAAACATCCAAGGGCATTGTCTGAAAATGCTTCAAGGTAAATGAAATTAACGGGCTTTTGTGCATGGTATATAGAAAACCTTCACGAATCGAGAGATGTGTATATATATATATATATTCTGCTGGCACTTTACTCAAATGTCAGGAATGCTTTGTATTGAGAATCGATAGTGCCTGCGCTACAAATTCCAGCCAAAACAGTATTGATCTTTTTCCATCAGGACTGAGGGCAATTACAATGCAGACAAATAACACGATGTTGAAGAATCGTAAACTGTCTCGATAATGTTACGTTGGCCGTCATTACCGGCCGCATTCACGTGCAAGAGAATGCGGTGGGATATTGGTTCTTGAATCAAAGATGAGAGCATGAACACGTTTGTTCTGTGATTCAGATGCAACATTCAGGCCAATGATCTAGTCGGCGGGGTTAAGAAAGGGCATCTGAACCGCAAGCATTTCCCGAAGAATTCCAACCGTCAACCAACCTCTTACAGTCTAACATGTAATTAGGAAGCCACTCCGTGGACTACTGACTTAGTAGGTCTCACTTTAGGACTGTTTACAGGTTATGGTCATAGTTGGGAATGTGAGCCAGCGGGACACGCTGATTGGTACACGGCGGTGGCGCTGGTTGGAAAACAATGAAATATCCAATCAGTGAGTGGCTGGTGGTCACACGCCACAGGAGTGTGTAACCTTGGCAAGCAGTTCTATACTTCTGTAGAGGTGTTGTTTTTTTTATGTTGGTTTTTTTTTTTTTTTAATGAGAATGTAAATTTTGCGAAAAGTCAGAAGTGGTTTTCCGTGGGGATGAAGTTTACGCTAGTTCTGCATGATACTTTTTTTCATATCAGCGCAGAAGTCTAGAATAATTCAGAGTGACGCGATTTGGTATAACAATCGCCTAACCGGCAACTCTGTATTGTATTAATAGAAAACCATATTATACCCGACAATGTACTAAAAGTACTAGTAAATGTGCTTTCATTGCAGATTAACGCTACATGTAAGTCCCTTTGAATAATGATAACAAGAACTTCCTATCGCAGGACGTAATTTTCACAAGTTAAGCTAAAGTCGCGAAAATACCGAAAAGTCAGATTCCTAAAATAATTTTTAAAAAAGCATTCAAATGCGTAACTCAGGCCCCATCTTATCGCTACGTATGAATATAACTCCTTACACATACAAATACGAAACCAAACACATATGAAAAGTTCTTTACTTTATTCAAATTAAGTGTGTGTGTTGTTTTTTTTTTTNGGGGGGGGGTGAAACTACTGTGATATTATTTATATTATACCTATTTTCATAAAAACCTATTTTCAGTGTATGCAGCATGGCTAATGCAGAGGAATGTGAGCAAAATTAGGAGCGAAAACAATGCATATGTTTTTCTTCCCTGACTGAAAAACGACAGAAACATATGACTGTTAAATTATATGAGAGTAAAAACTGAAAGTTCTCTGGCCAGCGCGAACCTCAGATGTAAAACTTCATATTCTGTCAAACTGTGAACATCAACGTTGTCGTGTCGTCAAGATCATATACATTCCTACTTTTATATTAGGTTACAAAGTACGCTTCCAGTGAATTATTTCCATTATCTGGCCTAAATTATGTCGCAAAAAGTCTAGGAATGGGGTCAGCCTTAAGAGGAAATATAGTAATGTAATAATTATCATGGCTTTTCCATAGTGCATGCTCATTAAGACAGAATGACTCCTAAAGTACTAAATTTCAAGCTGATTGAACCTTTGGTCTTTGAGATATCGTAGACAAGCGAAAATAATAAAAATGTCAGATTTTTGGGGTTTAATCTACCATTAGGCAAATATGAAATATAAAGATGACCACATTTCCAATACCAGGCAGTATTACCGTAACTATATTTCTTTGATGTATAACTGTTGACACTTACAGAAAGTATGTCAAAAAAAAAAAAAAGACAAAACCAAATACAAAGCAGATCCTTGTATCATGTTTAAGCACACGTATAAAATATATCACCACTTTTAACAACCAGATCGACCCACGCATCTACTAAGCTGCATAAATTTCGCCTCCCAGGGAATAAAATACTGAAGCGAATTAGCACACACTTTCAGCTGAAATAAATGATTAAAGCATAGGAGAAGCGATATGGAAAAGTATTACCACTTCCTACGGAGAGGCAACAATATTATCGAACGTGTTTTATAGCCTGACGCTTTTATTATGGGGACTGTGCCGTTATGCTGATGTTTAGATTTATCCCCCTTTGAAGTGTGCAAAATTCAATAGTGTTGTTGGTATCGAGTTCACTCCCCTTAACATTCGTGGCTTTGCGCAGAATGTCGTATCTCTGATTCTTCAGTGGACGTGACACATGAGATTTTAGCGAAGTGTAATATGACACCAGGTGTTGGTTGTTCTTTTTACCTTCATTATCAGAGGTGTGTCGGAGGTAGGTATGTGGGTGGGCTTCTCTATGTAAAATGGCAGGCTTTTTTCTCTTTTCAGCGATAATAAAATAGTCAATAATGTGATGCAATCTAAAAATACTCTCATATTACGCCCTAGCAAACTATCGACATCCTAGATTTTACGTCAACCAAAACTTCAGCAATAATTCCTACGTTCATCTAATTTATATCGCTCTTGTTACATATAAGGCAGTAGGGTGCAATTGGTAAAGTCATATCATATACGACCGTATCTCAGCACGAATAGTATGGAATATCGTAATGGACTTCAGTGGCTTAGATTTTCTTTTTCGCAGCAGCTGTTAATCGTAATGGAACCAAATTAATGCTCGGATTCAACGAAGAACATTCCTATTAAAGTTTTGAGAAAAAAAATAATCATCAAATTTCACAGAACGTCAGTGCATATACACGTGTGAAGGCACCCACGCACCTATGCAAGAAGAGACGCAGAAAAGATCGGGGCAAAGACTACATGACGAACAATAAAAAAAATCTTACTTTCATTACAGATAGACTGTCAAGCAGTCTGAGCGACTTTCCTTGGACTTTGGATGTATTTTAATGGGCTGAAAAGAGTGTAGGAGGAAGAGCGAACGCATGCAAACAGAAGTATCAACAACTCTAGAATTTCGGTGCCACTGACACTAACTAATAACCATCGAGAATACCGCCAAAATGTCACCAAGCGGATTCATGCGCTAATGATAACTCTTTGGCGCATTTAGCCGATCATTCACCTCACATTTTGCGATGCCGCAGTCCGTAGTGAGCTGTTACACGTGCTTTATGCTAGGTATTCTACTTACAGTCAAAACGAATCCCAATAATCATCACGTACGAAGTTTCGTAGTCTTTCAGTAGGCTCCGATTTTATAGGCTATCATTATGGTAAGCCTATTTTTAAGCGAGTGCAATGCCATTGTTGAAACTCCATTACGTCACAAAATAAGTAGATTTGCTAGTACCAAGTACTATATTTTGAGTCATTCTGCTACGCACCACTGCACTGTTGCGATTCGACACAGCAGGAGTCTAATGGGTAAATCTGGTACACTCACCGAAAGTACGATTAATGAACTCCAGGTATAGTCTGAAATAATTTCATAACCATCACTGCTCTTGTGGAATTTTACTCATAATGGCAACAGTCGAATAAAAGCACGAAAGAAGACACTGGAACGCTTAGCTGGCCTGGGTTTGGAGATATCTTTAGTATCACTTCTCTGAACGACAGCGGCACAGCAGGGGGGTGTAGAGTTAATGGCCCCATCAATAACATTGGCAATAAACAGCAACATGCAATGGCCAACAACCCTTTAACAAGGAGAGGAAAAAAAAAGACAAGCACAACAAGAAAGAAGACAAAACGAAAACAACACACACACACACACACACACACACACACACACACACACACACACACAAGCACACACAAGCACACACATATAATGTTATAACTGTAGGCGCCTATAATGAGGGATAGGAAATGACAGAGGCATCAAATATTAATTACACAGCTTTTGTGTTAAAAGCAACATTGCTTTGCTTTCTATATCCCACAGGCTTAGTCGATCAAACATCAAAGCTGGGAAGATCTCATCTGCACCACTCCTGCCCCTTTCCCTTTCAGCTTACGGACTCATCTTCAATGACTTTCATTATAGCCTTGAACGTCGCAGGTCGTCAGGGAAGGAAGGCATAGGATCTTCTTCCGCCCCTCTCCCCACTGAACAGTTTTAGCCGCTGGTAGAAAATTATAGACGGCAGCAACAAACACATACAGACACACGTTGACACAGACAGACACAACACAGACCACACAGACAAACACTTACACACACACACACACACACACACACACACACACACACACACACACACACACAATATAAAGAGAAAGAAGAGGGTACGATCAGCAAATTTGCTCGGTATACTTCACTTTTGCATAGTGTTTACTAAAGCACAAGTGCGGACGAGGAGTTAAATACTACTTTCAAATGTAGTGTCTTCTTTCTCGTTTCCATGACAACTCAAGGCGATAAAACAACCCACAGCTTTCCCACAGCAATAGTAACACTGTAACTGTGCAAATTTAGTAAGGACATTGAATAAGCAATCAGGAAGTATGCAGTGATGAAGCTAGTGGGACGAGTTCATATATTATATATCACTTATGCATTTCACTACAAAGCCACTTACACCCATTAGATCTGACATGTCACCGTTTTTGCAAATGCTGAGTTGCATGGCGCGCCTATTCTTTTCATTCAGAGAGGCTCTGAATTTCTGGAAACAAACTCTTCGTTATAAAGCTTTGCATCACCACCAATTGCTTTGAATTTGCTGAGGTTAGAGTTCACGGGTCAAAGGTCACGAAGCCTATGCTCCTTATCTGAAATTCGCTGTTTAGGCAAAGACTATTCGAAGAATGCATGTTGTTACCAGTGTGTATATTTCGTTCATGTCCTCCTTTTGCTAACGCGAAAAAAAAACAACAACAACTCAATTGCTGCAATTTTGTAAGGGTTTTAATGTTGTAAGGGTTTGATATCACCATATTCTCTCCTCCGGGACTGTTTACCTGATGTACGGTTCCTGCTAACGATGCCACCCACCCGTTCTTATACTCTCTACCACCCAATCCTTATGCCAGCCCACCTCACTTCCGCAGACACTCTACCATTAAATGACACCGTTTTCTAACACGCAACGATTGAAAAAGAAGAGTCACTTGTGCGGATTCTCGACAAGGACCCTAATGAACTTTAGATGTCAATACCAGGGAGAAAAAATGGGGCGGAAAACGGGATTTTTTTTTNGGGGGGGGGGGGGGGGGGGGGGGTTACAAAACGAACACAACGGGTCGTTGGGAGACGGGCAATCTTACATCTGGACAAAATAATTTGAACCTGACTTTTGGAACCGAACTGCAGTCTGTCAGTCAGGACACAGGATCTAGATATCACTCTTAGATATTATGCAGGCAAGGTCATACGGGCTTCGCAAATCATAACTCCAACAATCATTACTTTGGATTATCACTTTTTCATTGTAGGGGAACACGAGCGGTTAATCTGGTCTGTTATATTGACTATTACTGGCGGGTGCATCTTTCACTTCGAAAGCGAGGTATGATGATGCAGTCACACTACACACTACTAGTTGCTTTACTGACTGCATACGTGATCGCGTTGATAAAACAAACGGAGGGTGGGAAATGGTGGAGGTATACAAATTAATGGTCTACAGGGTTAGATAATAGCAACAAAATAGTTCGGACCCATGAACTGTTAGGAGGAAAGTCGCTTTCATTCCTTTTGGTTTACATTCATGACGATTCATTATGATTCATGGTGAAATTATGATACTGGCCCTCCAGCCCAGCCGAGTATGTACTCTTAGCCAATCGCAGTTCTTCTGTCATTTTTAAAGACGGATTGTAGAAGAGAAAAAGAGGCAAGAGACAGTCGGTAATTTCCCTGGGCACACATTCACTGGGAAGGGCACCATGGGGGGGATGTGTGAGGGGGAGGAAGGGGAAGGTCGATGGACGTGACATAGGTGTTTTTGGGAGTGGTCAGGTGGGCATAGTAAGTCCGTTGAGGACTGTTATATTAAATCCAGTACAATCTCATTAGTGTGCTTTGTTTTTGGCCGGTAACATTCGCAAAAATGCCGCGTGGGGGAGGGAAGGGGGGGGCGGATATCTCCCTCTTCCAGGACTAAAGCTTTGATGACCCTGGGCAATGACGCACTGTTAGGGGGTAACAGATGAAAATACTCTGGAGAAAAATAGAGCTGTGCCCGGGGGAGGACAGTGTGGGGGGAGGAGGAGGAGGAAGGGAAGAAGTAACAGATAAACTAGTATTATGATGAGGCGAAAACTTGGTTGGGAATCAAACAGGGAGGGATGGAAGATAACGGGAGGGGAAAGGGAAAGGGTAGAATTTGAACAGACACGACATGGTCGGGATAAGGATGTTATGGTCGAATCTGATCTGGCAATTACTTACATGATGTGGTGAGGATGATGATGCTGATGAGGGTGATGATGATGATGATAATGATGATGATGATGATGATGATAATGATGATGATGATGATAATGATGATGATGATGATGATAATGCAATGGTTGTAAGGGAAGGGGCGGGATACTGATGGCGTGCCTTTTGTTTGTAAATGATCATCATAGAATTATTGGATAGCCTACTTTCTAATGCCGTTCAACAAATAAACCCAGCTGATGAGGCAATTGCCTTCCCTCCCCCACCACCCCCCTCTATACATGAGTAAGCTTCATGAATAATCATATACATAGCTGGTTGATGGTATCTGGAATAAAGTCCATCAGGCGGCATGCTCTAAACAATCCTAATTTGTTTTGTTTTTACTAGATGAAGAATATCAAGGACGTTTTTTTTCTTCTACACTGCTTTCGTGAGTTTAGCCGATGTGTGTCAAATGAAATTTTCTTCAGTATTCACATGAGAGGTCCCTCAATCGCTGATTAAGTCTACTTTATAAAAAATATATGGTATTGCTGTACATTCATGAAAACCGTTGATAATTTACTAAATTTTTAATTCTGACATAAATATAAAGGTTGCTTATTTCAACTCAGATTCAGATTTTATTTTGACGAATTGTCAAACACATCACAATAATAACAATACATCAACGCAGTAAAAATAATATTTCCTTTATCTAAACTCCCCTCTTTCTTTGTCTCTCTGTTCATCTATTTGTCCGTTTGTCTGCCAGTCTGTGTGTCTGTCTTTCGTCTGTGTTCAATTGTCTCTTCTCTCGCTCTTCTCTCTTTTACTCACGATCTTGCTCACTGATTAACGATAGTCTGCATCTTTGGTAAAGTATATACAATCTGTATAATATAAACAGTATAGGTCTAGACTCGGCAGACTTACACACAAAAGGCCGTTTGCACTTTTATCCCGCTAACAAAATATCCTGTCTTGTTTCGCATTCACCAGTAGGGATTTCATTTGTGAATACCGATGCCCTTTCCCCTATTCCCATTCTCTATCAATTGTTAACTCCAGTGGGAAAAAGGGACTGAACCGTAGTGCTGGGCGTAATCGAATAATAGTAATGGAGTACTATGATTACTCTTGAAAAATCATTAGTAAAATATCACTGCTTGTTTACTTGGCTACTATTTAATTACTGCATACTGGGCGAAAAATTGATCAGTTTTAATGAAAGAAATACAAGCTACAAGATACAAGCGTGTTAGGCTCTGTTTGCTAAAAATACACTCTTTTTCTCTATTTCCCAAACCTTCTACTGCGGTATCACTCAACCTTAGAATCTAGGCCAAATCACCTCTCCTTCCCAGATCTCTTCTCCCGCCCCCAAGAAAATAAAATGTCATGTAAGGAAGACTGGAAAGGCATGAGTTTGAAAGCCGACAATGCTGTCAAGAAATCGTCATAAGTAATCGATTATTACTCGACTACCCATTAATGGAGTAATCGGAAATCATGATTACTTTTTAAAAAGTCGAAGTATCGCCCTATACTACTGAACAGACAAAATGAAGACAGAATAAGTAAACCAGCGAATTGCGTGTGAGATTGGATGAAATTCCAGAGGCTAATTAGATGAGATTAGATTGAGACCGACAAGAGAGAATTACGCCAGACGAATGGAGAGGTAGGCGGAAGAACTAGCAAATAGTTCGACTGATAGTTATAAACGAGTACCGGGCAACATCGACAGATGTGATGAAATACCTGCAAGCTGCTTCACGAGAGACCGGAAGAACGCGATGGTGAGGAAGGGGGCGAGAAGGAGGAGGAAGAGGAAGAGAAGAGAAAGAGGGAAAGACAAGGGGAGGAAAAGAGAAGGAAAGAGGAAGAGAAGGAGACAGAAGAGGAAGGAAAAGAGGAGAAGAGTGGAAGAGAATGAGGGATAAAAAGAAAGAGAAAAAAAGAAAGGAAAGTAGAAGGACAGACGTTATGAAAGAGAGAGGAAGAGGGGAAAAGCAGAGAGGAATAGAACATGGAAAGAAAATTAGAAGGAGGAAGAGAAAAAGAGAAGGAGAGTGGACTGGAAAGAGATGGGATTTAGGAGATACTGAACAGAAAGATTTAAAAAAAACAACAAAACACTGGCGGTCAGAAAGAAATCAGACCAACGCAGAGATCGTAAATCTGTTCAGACGAAGCGTAAATTTCTTGAAAGTATTCAAAATATGATAAGAGTTGCACGAGAGAGCAAGCGAGGGAGCAGAGAGAGAGAGAGAGAGAGAGAGAGAGAGAGAGAGAGAGAGAGAGAGAGAGGGACAGACAGACAGAAAGACCGAGAGAGAAAAAGAGAAAGTGAGAGAGAGAAAGAGAGAACGAGAGAGAGACAGACGACAGACATCTGGACAAGGTGATAGAAATGAGACAAGCATAATAGACAGAAAGAGAACAAAGTCAATTAAGAAAAGGTCAGCAGAACCGCGCAGGAGACACCCAGCCGAGTCAAGCCGACAGACAGACAGACAGGCAGACAGACAGGCACCCAGCCACCCAACCAGCGAGCCAGACAGGAAGGCAGGCAGACAGGCAGCCAAACACACACACACACACACACACACACACACAAGCACACACACACACACACATACACACACACAGACACACTCACTCACACATACACAGACATACAGACCTCCCTAAAGCACTCTATGATACAGAAACAGCATGTGTCTCTTTCCCGTTTTGGCTTTTCCTTTTCCCCACACATCCGCGAAAGACAACAACAACAACGTGCCAAAGGGCCACCCAAAGCGAATTAGGACGATAAACCTATTGATCACAATGCCCTCTATCGATCTGGCTAGGGCGTCTGTTTTTGTTTTCATTGTTCAAGGACTCTTGCACTACCGCAAGATAGGGGGCTATGCAAATGATCCTATTACACCTAATTCTAGATGTCTGTCTCTGGGGCGACTTAATAAGCGCCGGCTTTAGTCAGCTGGCGCCGGATATGCAGAGTTTGGAGATAAGAAAAGGCAAAATATTCTGAGAATATCGGTTTGTTTCGTGCCTGGAAATGGCAACATATGCACATTTGTTTTGATTCGAACCGGAAAAGAGAAAAGGTTGGGTCTCTGTAAAGAAATTGTCAGTTTCTTTGAAATACTCAAAAGAAAAAAAAAAGAAAGAAACAAACTCAATGCTGCATTGTCCATACTTCAAAAAAAATATTCTTGTCAGAAAATCAGACCAACTGAATAACCTACCCTTTGGTTAGTAGACAAATCAACATAATCAGTTCTACGGAAATCCTTAGAGTGGAAGTTAAAAATCTAGAAAATCTTGCGTACTAACTTTACGAAGACGCCAAAAAACACGAAAGTGCTTCACTACGCATATGCTACCAAGATAATCTAAGTATCAATACCCAAAACCTATCCACTCATATTTCCCCCCGGGCATCAACAAATCCAGAAACCGTAAATACTATTCCCGTATCTTGATCCCATTTCGTCTTCCAGACAGAAGCCTCTAAAATGGACACCCTGATCCTCCGAGACACCACATAGATTTTCTCTTAACACCAACAGTCACGAAGCCTGGAACACCTCGGACTAAATAACTCGCCGTCCCTACTTTTTAAATCCGTTCCACGATTCAAGGATGCACCGCGGATGAAGCTGTAAAGAATGAACTCAAACAAGTATTAGGCCTAGTCTATTTAGAGATAGATGCTATGCTCCAATCCTTACTACACGAAATTAACGTAGAGCTTTTGACTACCAGCTGCGAATACTAGATTGCACAGTTTCAGTTATATTATCATGCCTGCAACCTTCTTCACTGAAAAAACAACAACATAGAAAGAGGATGGCAGGGAAGAGTCGCATTAGTGGCAACGGCCATGGGGGCATTTTAACTGATTCGAGCATACGATAATAAGTATGAGCCATCACGTTCTCTTACCGCCCCCACTTCCCTCCACCTCGAGAATAGTTTGACACAGTTTTGACGTTGCACTAGTGCCTACTTTGTTAACTGTAGGTTTTATCATAGGATTCCTCCTTTGCCCCCCCCCCCNCCCCCCTCCTCCCACCATGGTGCTGGAGAAAAACGTAAGATGTCTTTTCTTCTTGGCAGCAAAAAAGAAATCAATTCTGGCTCAACGAATCCTATTTTGAAAGTAGGATCAATGATTTGATTAGGATATGAAATGAAAACGAAAATACTTTGTCTGAACGCTCAGATCTTAATATAGCGCAACTGTGCCTTCTGAGAGTATGGTTATTATATTATAAAGTTTGACTTAAAACATATGATGCATAATGCCTTTCAGTCCAAGAGATTTCAAATCCACATAAAATCAATGTAAATAATCCGCATAATGCAATGGATTGTCTGTCAAACAATATTTAACACTCATCAAAGTCAAACATCTGTATAACTTCTACCCCTGCTCAAAATTGAATTGCTGTAGGACGACGAGTGCAGCGGCAGGACACACTTTTCATTAGCATCTTAGAGGGAATTCCAGAGTTCCACCGACCCGAAGAGTCAAGAAATAATGTAGTAAACAAGGATCAGGTTCCATCTATTTTTGCTCTCACGATGTCAATATTTACATTTTCTCCGTCTGGTTTCGACTTTCAAATCTGTTAATTTTCTTCAGAAAGAAGTTGGTGTCTAGAATTTCCGAAGACAGGATGACTTGTTTTGTAATATAATTATGATGCCCACTGTTAACATTTCTTTTCCGTGATGAAATCGGGAAAAAATACTAAAATCGTTTTCGTGTTATATTTCAATAATAACATCTTATCCTCTGGCTCCTTCTAAATTCCTATTGGGATTTATTATTTTTTCCTTTTTCCTCTTGTTGAATGTCCTTATCTTGTTTTCATTAATGTATGGCAGTTAAAGAAGTACTTTATGATTATTAGTTTAAATATTTCACATCAGCGCTTGGAAGACTTGGGATAAAGTGGCTTCTACCATCGTTGTAAAGACCACGAGACAAAGGAAAAAGAGAGAACTGCAGATCCTCTACGTACATGGAAGGAGGGAAAGAAAGAGACTAATATTAAAGAGAGATAAGATAATGAAGTGTCCTCAGGCTGGTTGAAAACAAAATGAAAGATGGCTTTTGTAATAGTCTGAATAGTGCTTACAGCTACAAGGAAAAGTACTTGGTTTAGAAGGAAGACCAGGCGCCAATGCTCCAAACCAATTTCTTAAGGACTCTTCGAGGGTATCTACCGGAATACCGAGGGCACCAACAGAAAGCTTTGGTCAAAACCATGTGACTCGAAGTCGGAGCCATCAGATCCGCTGGACTATAGAAGTTCGCCCTTTCAGTTGATTAGGTTTAGTCCAGGGCGTTGACTTTGAAGTGCGCATCTTAAGAGCAAGCTGTCAGGGAACTTTCTTCGGGTCCTTGTGCGTTTTGATGGATCTCACAGAAACTTTCTAGTCGCCCTGCCAGATGGAACGTCTTCTGTCAATAACCGATGTAGATTCATTTGCGGCGAGATTGCTCATTACTCACGAACAAAAAAATGTCTCTGAAATCCCCTTCATACTTAAAATCTAATATCCGAGCTAAAATTTAAGCAAAGACTTTACGGCAGGACTCTTAGACATCCATTTATCTTCTGAGTTTACTTTCTGCCCATTTACCAGTGAAAAAAAAAATTCAGCGACTCGCACGATAGGAAGTGTAGCCAATACACACAGATCCATTATGCATAATTGTAATCGACGTTGTAAATGCGAAAACGTGTTGAGCGAAAAGGTTAAGGGAGGGGTTGACATCGATTGGCATCACTTGAGTGTAATAACCTATGACAATATGGAGAGATATATGCAGTTTGTTGACGCAATACACAACATACAACGCACAACAAAAGAGAAAGCAAATTATACAACAGAGGCATAACACATNATATATATATATATATATATATATGTGTGTGTGTGTGTGTGTGTGTGTGTGTCTAATCGGGGTGGTTTCTTGTAATGTGTTATATAGGGGTGCCCCCTTTGGCACACCACTACTGAAATGTCCTGATTGAGGTTATCCCTCATACAAAGCATTCTGTTTAACACAAAATCTCATAATGAAACACCCCAAGAACGTAGCCCAAAGAGTTAGTTTGTTATAAAATAATATGGGTTGCACCGTAAAATCTATACAACCAATGACATGCAAATCAGTCATCTGGTAGGTATAAAATAAATACTTAACTACAAGTCACAAAAGAGAGACAAGTTTCAAGGTGAGTTGCAACACCACACGTATGATGCAATAATTATAATGCCTCTCTTGCCAACGACATATCAAAAAGTAATAGTCTAATAGATCGAAATTTCCCGCTAAGGAAGCCTATTCTATGATATGAAGCATGATAATGGAGAAGCCATGATAATAACTATATCTGATAATATTTTGTTTTTCCATAATATAATCCCCTTTTCTAATTTTCATCACACGGTTAGACCGGTCACTGCAATTAATTCTTCAAGAGCTTACTTCATCGCCAAACAATGTATCATAGAGGAACACAATGTCATCTTGACCGCACTACAAAACAATGTGTCCAAATTGAGGGAAACCAGTTTGCATTTTTTCAGTTCCCCAGCCAAGAAGACACTGCATTTTTAACATTTGTTGCCATTTTTGCGCTTAGATGATGAAGAAAACAACAATTTTCTCATCTTGTCAGCTCTTAATCTATTGTATTAGTTATACTGATTATAGGTGTGCATGTATGTACGCACGTATGTGTGTGTGTGTGTGTGTGAGTGTGTGTGTGTGTGTGTGTGTGTGTGTGTGTGTGTGTGTGTGTGTGTGTGAGAGAGAGAGACAGACCCTCCTCTCTCTCCCTCGTTCTCCATCTCTAGCCTTCTTCCTGATTCGCTCTTTCTCTTTCTCTGACCTTTGCTATATCCCACTATCTCTTTTGCCCGAGTGAACATTTCTAATTTTAAATAGGGCTTATGAACTGTTTTGCGTTTGTCTGTATATGTGTGATATTTCTTTTGGATTCGCACCTTTCCTTTGTTCAGTGTGTTGTGTCACTTAGCATTTCTGAAGAAAGCCAGGAGACCAAGAATTTGAAAGAAATTTGAAAGTTAGGATTTTCATCCTAACTGTAATGAAGACAGGTTTCGATTAAACCAACTTTAGATTAAGGTTTCACCTGGTATGAGTTTAGCTATGCAATTATCATCAGCTAAGAGACAACAATAAATTTTAGCTTCACTTTTCATCGAAATATATACTTGCGTCCTGGAAATTAATTATTCTAGATATTGGCTAGCCATTGTCAAATTCAAACTTAATTAGTCTGCCCGCATTGAGTCTACAGGTCGCATGTATTAATTATAATGTAACTTTTTCCATCCATCCTCAACTATCATCACAGCAGCTTAGCCAAACATTTGACTGCGGTAACGTTAGATGGGCTTCCCATAAACTCAATAGTGTTATGAAGGTAGTTGCCCAATCCACATTTGTTTAGCAGCTGCACGGTGTCCCAGGAGCCTTCCAGCCACTATTCTTGATTGGGCAGGAACCAGTATTTACTCCCTGTGATTGGACAGTCATTCCGTTCTAGTAAACCCCATGGTGATGTACGGCCAGAACTGTGCCAATTATACGCCTAGGGACTTACAAAAAGGGCAGCTTGGTAGGAATCTAGTTCTGTCGTATTGTGACAACCAGACTGTTATTGTGACAGGCAGACAGTAAAACAAGGACATTCTGAACTAGAGGTAATCACAATGTCGGAAAGAAAGTCTGGCAAGCATTTTAGGATACTGAGGACAGGCTCATCCTGTGCTATGCCGGTATAGGATCACAGAATGAACCCTCATGACCCTCTAGTCAAAATATGATATCGCAGAAAGGAATTCCTCTTTTTTGATTCTACATAAATGTGGACCCCCTTTCTTTCTTTCTTAGTGTATTTTTTAAAATAATAAAAAGAACCTGGAAATTGGATTAGGGACATGCAATTTAGCACACTGGCAGCATATATACCGAGCATTAAGACAAATCAGACTTAATTAAATGTTATCGGTGCAAATTCAGACTCGCATATTTGCAAATATCTGCAAATTATAAAAATGCCATCCAGTTATAACTGGATGCCTCTCCGGCAAGCGAAGGAGATTCCCCCCTCCCCCCCCCCCCCCCCCANCGCCATCTACAATGCAGGACAATTCAGTGGGGGCGTTCTGCTCCCAGATCGTTTTGCCACGTTAGCCAGAACTCTCTCTCGCTCTCTCTCGATATAT
>JAWQUT010000484.1:201140-242142 GCA_033807755.1 Ellobium chinense
TGCTGCTTGACGCCTCTTCCCGTCGAATGAAGCCGCTGCAGCTTTGTTTGCAATTTTCTTCTGGGGAAAGGGAGAAGGGGGGAATGGTCTCATTACATAACTGAGGAATCTGGACTGCCTCTCCTGAATCTTGAAATGTATTATTTTCCTTCTCGATGAGTTCGTGCTTTGTTGAACACTGTAAAACAGTACCTAGACAAGCCTGCCGTTATGAGGATTCGAACACGAGACCCTGTAAAGACAGGCGCTCTATCTTCTGACTACTCTACTAAAGCAACTCTTAACGAAAGGCTGAAGATTTAGATTATCACAGTGGAATTCAATTAATGTACTTAAATATTTCATGGGGTCGTTGACATTCTAACAACCTCTGTGTGAAACGAGTGTTGTTTACCATCACCGTACAGTGAATAGATCTTCATATTAATAGCGCATGACTTTGACAATGTTTGTAAACCTCAAAATTCACCCTAAAGATGCACTCAAGTCCACTTGATAGAAACATCCGCTTAGTGAAAACAGTTTTTAGTGAAAACAGTTTTCAGCCAAAAAAACCAAAAAATTCTGACAGATTTTTTAAGCTTCATGAGATCTGTGCATAATTATATTAATTGGAGTTTGTCAAGCGTCCGAGTTCGTGAGTAAATTTTGCATAGATTTAAATAGAATCCTACGGACTAGAGAAATTCAAAAAAATTCTTTGGGATTTTTGAGAACATGAAGTTCGTCTTCACTGGGAGATCCTAATAAAGTCAGTGAATAGTTGCATTTTTTGTTAATCGCAAATGTTTTCTCATGAGCTGCGCTTAAGTGGAATCGCTTCATTTCGCAACAGGTCAACGTGTGTCAGGGCATAATGATACACCTCATCTAATTCTTCACAGGAAATTCAAGTCACATGAGAGTAAACTACGCCATGACATTTTAACCATTTTGATGTAGAAGGTCATATTCAATATTTTAGGCTATGTGCAAATTTTAATTTCACTGTTCAGAAATCTCAGGTCTATTTTCACGACAAAGGCAGAACTGATGTAAAGGTTCAAAATCTTTAAAAGACAACATTTAGAAGAATTAGCTTATCGTCCTAACTGTGAGATTGTACAAGGAAGCGGTTTATATAATATACAAGGTTTAACGTCACTACGGACACGTTATTTAAAAGTATACTTGTGCCTCAAATCACTCCAAGATAATGACTTTTCAAGCTTTCTTTCTTTGCCCCTCCCCCTTTCTCTCCTTTCTCATCTCTCTCTATCCTCTCTCTGAGCTCTCTCTCTCTCTCTTTATAGCTCTCTCACTCAATCCGTCTAGCTTTACTTCTGGTTTTTTCCACTACGCGCAATATTGTGTGTATTTGTCTCAGTGTGATGCGCTGATGACATTGTGATGATGTGATAACGTTCGATCCGGTCAAGTAATGAATGAGGTGATAATTTTCGCTTCGTGATTAGCCTAGTTTCGCCACATTTACAGGCCATGAAAATGTTAGAATATCGACGAAGGATGTCTCGAATGAAAAAGTGAGACAGAGTGAGTGAGTGAGTGAGTGAGTGAGTGAGTGAGTGAGTGTGTGTGTGTGTGTGTGTGTGTGTGTGTGTGTGTGTGTGTGTGTATGTGTGAGTGAATGAGAAAGAGAGAGAGAGAGAGAAAGTACGAGAGAGAGAAAGAGAGAGAGAGAGAGAGAGAGAGAGAGAGAGAGAGAGAGAGAGAGAGAGAGAGAAAGCAGTAGGGGCGTCACGGGAGGGGGGAGAACATAATAAAAATTATGCAAAGCGGGCTCACAACACATATACATTATATTCCTAAATCTTCCTCACTCTCACACTCAAACAGACACACAAACAGGCAGGCAGACAATCCGTTACAGACCACCGGAGTGCAAACATAATAACAGGAAGCGTTCTTCGTAAATTCGTTGCTCTACTTATGTAATCCTTAAATACAGAGCCAGATCTAAAAACTGTAGTTCCGAAAACATGCAGGTCTTCATAGATCATAAATACTTATACGACATACCAATAAGATTTTTTTTTTATATTTGTGACTACATGTTTATATTTTGTAATGGTTTCACTTCTCAGTTAAGAAATTATAATACTTAGGGCATATTTGATAATTATTTGGGACGCGATTAACTATTCGACGTTTATTTTGTTCCATTAAAAAAAGATTATAAGGGAATCCTCTATTCCGCATGCCATATTTTCGGGGAAAAAAAAGAGAAAAGAACGACTCTGCAGAAAGATGATAGTTGCGGCATATCCTATTTAATTCAGAGACGCCCGGAATATGATTCATGCAGAGATGGAAATGAGATGGCTCTTCATGTTGTTTTTGCCATTGCGTTATCTTTCATATTGTTATGGGTCTGGTGAACTCTCGTTGCAGCTGTTGACGTTGTTCCTTGAGATCTTGCTGGTGGTGGTTATGATGGTGGTGGTGGTGGTGGTGGTGGTAGTGGTGGTGGTGTTGCTGCAGGTAGTGACGATGGTGGTGGTGCTGCTGCTGTTCTCGTCGCCTTTGTCAGTAAGTCGCGGTTGAAGCTGTCTGTTTTGCGACTTTTCATGTCTTGTTGGTTTGAGCGGGGGTTGAGGGCACTGGCGGACTAGAGCATGGCTACGATGGGCACACGCTTTTAAGGGGGACCCTGCCCCAGAAGAGCCTTTTTTTCTTTTTTAATGAAGAGGAAAATAGAAAGATAAGAAGACGGAGAGTGAAAAGGAGCTCAACACCTTACTGTTACACCTTCTGTTGTGGCAGAATTTCATGTGAGGACCTCCGCACCTTTTTCGTGCCCACAGATCCTAACTCCACCCCTGATTGATGTTTGAGGAGTGTCCGTTTCCATTGCCACAATATTATGAAATTGGGACCCTTTAATTAAAATTGCAATAAAAGCTGAATACTAAATACTCTGAATTTAATACGTTTTGTACCTGCCGACACCGTTCTTGTCAAAGTCATGTGAGAATTTGAACAGCCAATAATCATACTGTAAACTGTAATAGTAAGCCTATTATTAAAACACGTAACAGTACACGAGACCGACGCGCAATCACAAGACACTGAAAATCTGCCACAATTCTTGTTATAGACTGAAGACTTAAAGTACAGGGTTTATAAAGTTGTATTGACTGTATTGCTGAGCATGAAAGAGAAGATCTCCTTCAAGGAAGGCCAGTGACCTTTTGTTCAAGATATCATAATTATACGTTTGGCCTTTCTGCGGTTCTGCATTTTTATTTTGTTTGTTTTGTTTTTATCGTTTGGAATGTAGAATATTTGTTTCTCTTTTTTTTTCGAAGTTACTCAGTGGTATAGAAGGATAAACATAAGATAGAGCTTTTCCTCGTCTTCGTCCTAGTCCCTCCCCATACCTCTTCGTCTGGTCTAGTGTTCTCTTATTTTTCACGTAGTGAGTGAGTGAGTGAGTGAGTGAATGAGTGAGTGAGTGAGTGAGTGAGTGAGTCAGTGAGTGAGTCAGTGAGTCAGTCAATCAGTCAGTCTATTAGTCAGTCAGTCAGCCACTCAGTCAGTCAGTCAGTCAGTCAGTCAGTCAGTAATTTAGTGACTGTCTGCCTCGCTAGCTGGCTGGTTGAATATCTGGGTAGGTCACTCACTCACTCTCACTCTCACTCACTCACTCACTCACTCACTCACTCACTCACTCACTCACTCACTCACCCACTCCTCTCCCCCCCCCCCCNNNCCCCAACTCATTTACTCATTCCAAATGAGCAAGCTCACGTAATGATAATGCCTTTATTATGCAACAAGTGGTGCGACATTGTTGCACGCCGGCAACATCTTTGACTTATCACAGCTGTCATTTACACATAGTCTATCGTTAATAAGATATTCCCAGAATGTCATGATCTTTCCCCTTAGACCTTCAAGACAGGCCGCTGGCGCTTTGATGACAGACTTACTCCCCCTTGGTAAGAGTTTGACCTTCTCCACCGCGCCAAGAGGGCGCCCGTGCCTTAAGCTCTCGGTCACTTCAAAGCATATGAACATCTTCAGTACTCCGACAAAACAGGTTAAGATATATATGAAAATACTGCGAGGGCTCATGAAATACTTTAGAAGGCTCAAAGAATACTTTAATTGCAAGGTAAAAATCGTTAATTTCGAGTCGGCAAACTCTCTGACTTCATGAATATTGTCTGAAACAGGGAGTAAGAGAATCGATCAGTGTAATGAATACTTACATACCGACATTATAACGAGTGTACGGATGTTTACAGTGCAGTAATTTGAATAAAGGGTTCGAAGTCATGAAGTCTTACAGTAAAAGTGTTATTTATTACAGATCTTTTCACTCAACAGCTATGGTACTTCATTGTAATGATTGCTTAAAATGCAGTTGAACATAACCAACTCGAATTTCATGAGATCTGCTCGAAAATTACTCGTAAAGTTGCTGAGGTAAATTTAATTTACTTGTATATAATACGACGAACAAAGCAGTTGCGCTTTGCAACAAGTAGGCGAGAATGAAAGAAACCAAGATTCGATGCCGTGAAATCCTGTCGTAATCTGAGATAATCTAGGCTGATTGAAATATAAAACTGCAAACGCCCACAGCTAAGACTGGATGGAAACATTAGAAGCCGATCTTCTCCAAGCAGCCGATAACGCAGCTGAGCACTTTTTACCAGAGGAAGACAGAACAGTGAGAGCAGTAAGCTGTAGTGATTAGTCTACTCCGGGAATTTTTTTTTGTTTTTGGGTTGTTTTTTTTTTTTTGGTCAAGCAGTGTGTTTCTAAGGAATAGTGAATAGCAAGAAGTCCAGGGGAGCACAAAGGGAACAATGGAAAGATGGAAGGAAATCCATACGCAAAATGCATGTGGGAAAGTAATAATAAAGGAAAGCGAAACTTGTAGTAGAGAATGGAAGATTTGTGGGCAGGCTGGATACCTGGTAAGGTGCGACTGAAGGGATAGGGAGATGGCAAATGAGAAGGTTGAGAATTACGAACGAAAGAGCGCTACGGGAGTAAATGGAATAGAAGGGAGGAAGGGAGAAAAGAAAGAAACAAAAGAAAGAAAACTAAAGAAAGAGAGAAAGAAAGAAAGAAAGAAAAAAAGGAAGAAGAAAGAAAAATAGGCATTAATTAAAGAAAATGGAAAAAGGATACAGGGAGAAAGTAGAGGAATGATAGAGAATATATAAGCACCAACAGAAAGAAAGAAAGAAAGTAAGAAAAGAGAAATAGCAACAAGAACCAGGAAAAGAAAGAAAGAAAGAAAGAAAAACGAAAGGAACTGTTAGAAAAAAGGAAGAAGAAAGAAAAAAAGACATTAATTAAAAAAATGGAAAAAGGATACAGAGAGAAAGTAGGAATGATGGAAAATATATAAGCATCAACAGAAAGAAAGAAAGAAAGAAAGAAAGAAAGAAAGAAAGAAAGAAAGAAAGAAAGAAAGAAAGAAAAAAAGAAAAAAGAAAGAAAGAAAGAAAGAAAGAAATAGCAACAAGAACCAGGAAAAAAAGAGTGAGAAAGAAAGAAAGAAAGAGAAAAAAGGCATAAAATAAAGGAAATGGAAAAAGCATACAGAGAGAAAGTAGGAATGATAGAAAATATATAATCATTAACAGAAAGAAAGAAAGAAAAAAAAAGAGAAATAGCAACAAGAACCAGGTAAAAAGAGTGAGAAAGAAAGAAAGTTAGAAAGAAAGAAAGAAAGAAAGAAAGAAAGAAAGAAAGAAAGAAAGAAAGATAGATCCCAATTTCACATACCAGTTGCTCTGTCGTGCGCCGCCGTCTGTCCGTATTGTTTCTCCTTCAGTGAGCACTCACAATTCCTTTGCCATTCATGCGCGTGTGAGCTGATAAAATGATGATGATAATGGATAGCAGAGATATGCTGGATATGAGTGGAATCATGGTTGTGACCGAGTTATTAGAGTAGCATGTATATGAATAATACGCACCACTTTAACTACTACCATTGCGGGTAGTGACGCACGCGCTACCAATTTTATTAACGATCGTGTTTAGGTAGTGTAGTTTAGTCGTTCGCTGGTAATGATTGCTCGAACGCTTGTTCGTCAACTTGTTCGCTCGCTCACTGTATGAGTGACTGAATTACTTACTCACTCACTCCGTAGCTCCCCTCCTCCCTCCCTGATTGATTGGCAGACTGACTGACAGATTCATTCGCTCTCTCGCTCCCTCTCTCTTTCCCTCCCTCCTTCCCTAACTCCCCCATACACTTATCCACTCTCCCTTTTCATCACTCTCTAGCCACTCCCTCCGCTGACAACTGTAAAGATGTTTGTTTTTTTTTCTTTTGGCGTCATAATAATTCTCTCCGGATCACAACTTCTTACAGAGCATATATTTATCATCTGCACCTTCTTTTCTTTAACCAACCGAGGCCTTAATGATGGACTGTCTACTCTAACATCACGTTGTTTTAAGAAGAAAAAAAAATGACGCGTTCAGCTGTAGATGTACATGCATTTTCTTCAGCTGATCTCAAGCTTAGCGTCAAAATACACAAAAGAAAGGCATACAAAATGACCTTCACAACTGTTTTTTTTTTTCTTAATCTCAATGATACCTCGCTAAGGGAATGCATGTTTGTTACAATAAAGCGGATACATATCAACAGGAATCCAATGAATGTGGTGAGAAAAAAAGTGAAAACATATTATTCTCCAGCGAGACACAGATCTTACCAAAGGCTATCATCAAACAGCCGTAACTGCTCACTATTATTACATTATCTCCTTACCCCAAGAAGATATTATGCAGTCAATGATCTGGTTCCGTTTCACGTTCCCTAGGGCAAGGTGACACTATCGGGAGACTGGGTGAGACATACAGCCCCAACACAAAAGAATGCGCAGTTGGTAGCAAGCCTGCATTCTATGCCATCCCTCTTTCCCAACTTCCCAGCAAGGTTGTGATCTACTTAAGAAGTGGACGCTAAATTACCTTAACTCTACCATCGCACCATACCAAGACACATTCTAGCATGGCGTCGAGCATAATAGCGTGTGGCACGTTAACCCCGGAAGCGATCAGCCTAATGTGAAATGATTGCTCCGAGCTGATTGGTTAACGATCAATCACGTGATAGCCTACTTAAAGACTGATGTTGACAACAGTGGAATCGGTAAACATCCGGGGCCGCACACGTTCAGTCTACAGCACAAAACATCCCTCTTCCCCTGGGGCCTTTACCATTAAAAGAACTTTAGCCTTGTGTCACGTAAATGCGGAGAAGGTAGTACATAAATAACTAATTTGTTGTCTTGTAGGTTTTTTTTTTGTTTTTTTTGGTCAGTTCAGTACTTGCAAGAATGCTTGAGAGAAGGCAGGTATCAGTGGAGAGGTGGAGGAGATCAGTTGGAAGAATAATAAGTCAGCAAGTAACAAAAAATGACAATCACAGACATCTGCGTACAAATATAACAATAAAGATGCTGATCAGCCCCGCTAGTCTAAATAGTTTGCCCTTTTTCATTTGGTGGACCCTGGAGGAAAGCATGAACAAGTATGACTCTTGAAACAAAGTGCAACAGTTCATATGTGGTTTGCTTCCTCTACAGGTGGGCTTTACTAGTCAGTACTTCACTAATGACTCGTTATTAAAACGCTGCTTTGTAATTGTTCTGTGGAACCTGAGAATGTCGCTCTTAGTTAGTCTTTCTGAGATGCATGCTTACACTTACCAGCTATTTTATGTGTGATTACGAGAAATTTAATTTTGGACTTCTTCATTTCGATTCACTAATATAATTTCAGGTTCAGAGGCGTAGCAGTATGACTGAGGCTCTCATCCGTTCATAAAAGGACCCTTTTTCAAGTTTGTTGTTGTTGTTGTTTGGCTTGTATTTTATTTGCATCGACTCCAGCCATGCATACTTTGTTTGAGCTGGGAAGAGTCCCCGGCCTGAACGCTGTCTAGAGAGCTTGGTCTATATTCATAGGCAACTGGATCGGCATACCAGATTCGAATCAGGTGCATCACTTAGCCGAAACAATTTATGTTTATGCTTTCTCCTTGTAAACCGGATGGGGTTTAACCCATCGAATCCAGCATGTTATAACACAACTTTGACGTCACCAAACAAAGTGACAGGATTCTCTCTATAACACTATTTCTGCGTTGTGCCTAATCCGCATTAGATGGCCTCATATTATTTCCTTAGATTATAGACCCATTCCCATCGCCTTCGTTTTAATGCGTGTTCATAGCATCCTGTTCACATTTTCGTCCTTTCCTAAACCATAGCCTTCTTTCTTTCTTTCTTTCTTTCTTTCTTTCTTTCTTTCTTTCTTTCCTTCTTTCTTTCTTTCTTTCTTTCTTTCTTTCTTTCTTTCTTTAACAAATCTAGCGATGCAATTTGAAATGTAACCAGTGGACCTAGAATGCCACAGCGATACCATTATCTTGTTAGCGTGCCACAGCAGATGTAAACCCGAGCTCAGAATCTCTAGCACTCTCTCACCCTGTCTCTCTTATCTGCCATGCATTAAATTCTTGTTGACCAGACATGCTTTTAAGCTGGACAGCTTTGAATCATTTATCTGAGGAATTGTCCATAGACATTGTGTCAACACTGCCCTCGTTTAGTCTAATGTGTCTTTTGTGGATGTTCCTGTCCAGATTATTGATCAAGCAGATCTCGACCACGATTAATCAACGCTCTTCCAGAGCATGGAAACTGTGATTAGAAAGAGCTGCGTTTATCTGATGGCTTTTACATAGGAAGCAGGAAGGCCTACCTGAAAAAAACAACAAAAAAAAAACAACAACAATTTATTGCTATTATGTGGAAGCTCTCATTAACCAAATGCTATTTTGCTGAGAGACCTGTTACGGGCTCAAACAGATATATTTTAATGTCAGAACTATTACTAAAAAAAACAATGGGAAAGCGTAAACTTTGATGAAGGCGCCATTCGTTTCTAAGTCTCAATACAAGGCTTTCCTGGCGTTGGATTAATTCGCTTTTTCAAATCAGTCACCCATGACAAACAACCCAGTATCGTGGCATGAGAGTGAGGTACGAAAGCGTGAGTAATTGAACAGTTATTAGTAAACAAGTCTTGTGATATGAAAACACACCTACCAAGTAAATAGAATGCGGGCATCGGATGACCCAACTCAGCCACGTGGAAAGCTTTTATAAAGCTTTTCAGAAAGGTACATCAATAACAATGATTGTAATAATAATGATGATGATGATGACGATAATGATAATAACAATACTAACAGGATAAAGAAGATGAAGATAATGATTATGATGAAAGAGTATGACGATTATGAAGAAGTTGAAAGACGTTTCATACCTGCACGAGGAAATACAACTTTGATTCGCATATATTAGAAAATTCGACGACTCACAATATCAGTACACAGCCACTGATCTCCACGGCAGGCACTGATCGGCACTGACAGTCTATAGAAGCTAATCTCTCCTTTTCATAGGATAAGGATGTTGAAACTACCACCAGTCCTCCTACCTTCTGAAGACTATTGGCTTAATGACTGGTCATTGATGGACGTCATGTCACATAACGAACAATGCGCTAATAGATGTAGATCTTTATGCTTGCACGCTTGATAAAGAGTCTGGTCAGCGTCTTTTTTTGGCCAACTTAATGCACTATATTTGGCACGATAAGAATTGATACACATTAAAATAATAATATTATTATATGAATGACGTCAGCGTAGCCAATTTTGACATGGACACCCAGACAGATTTTGCCACAGCCAAGAGAAGCTAAACATACAGTCCTACCCGTAGCAGAACTTCTATGCTGTCACTTCTAGCAAGGGTTATTCTCCGCAGTCTAGTCTACATCATGTCATATTGCACTGTTGATACGTCCAGTGACGTCTGGATCAAGTTCATAATCCTACGCCAAGGCGGTAACAACCACGACCAGGAAGTTTTAACGACAAATTGCCCTGAAGAATGTCGGTCAGATGGATACAGGTTTGGCATTACTAATTTTATTAGGAGACATGAGATGTGATTTTTATGAGCACTTTGATGTGGCATTTTCTTTTTATCTGAGTGAAGCCTGGGGCAAGAGAAAGCAATTTTATAACATTTGATTCTAACACATATGACTGATTAATTTACTCCTAATATTTATTATATTACCATGATGGTATTTGTATATAGTCGCAGACAGGGCACCCCTACCTGCCTGCCCCCGATTTTAAGGGGGTTGTCTGTAAATAAGTAAATACAGGTTTGGCATTTCGCAAGCTAGAGAGCTCTAGGTGCCTCAACCATTGTCAGCGTCTCATTTCAATATGATTTTTCGCGCTTATTTTGTGACATAGGCCTATTCATTGCTGAGAGACATGCTCTCTGAATATCGTCGACAAACTGACCACACCCTGACAAACATTCGGGTTTTGTCGCCATTGGACAGCAAATAATTTCACGCACATCTTGTCAAAACCTTACCTTCTTTATTCAGTATATTCGGGATATGATAGAACATGGCAAAATAGATAATTAAGTAATAGGAGCACATATCAGAATCAGGAATGCACTTTTCAAGCATATCACAAAATGTCACTAATGAAAAATGAATTCTGCCTATAAAATTGTAACTCAGAAAACTGAACTCTGATATATGCATTCACGAACACAGCTCATGTTTTTAAAAAATGCTTTACTAAATGCTATAATATGAAGATGAGACGCTTGTTTGCTTCTCATGTAAAATCAAAATTTTTGGCATTTATCAGGATATTGGATTCAAGCGGCGACATCGCAGCGTGTATCTGACGGACTGGCATTACAAGCAATGAAAATTAAATGTACTACAAAGTGAACACCATCAAGTAGTGGTGGGCAGGTTATTTTCTGATTATCAATACTTTCGACGACAGGATTTCTTATTCAGTATCGAACCTGCCCATTACTAACAATCAACAGCTGCTTGGTAGTTAAGGATAATAAGTATCCTACGCCCAGGTGGTGATAACAGTATGACGAGTCGAAGATTGTTATGGTATATTATTATCTATATGGACGTCAGTAACTTGAAAATTAGGTTTGACATTTCGCAAGTTTACAATCAAGGACGCAAGACCAAGAAAGCTACTGTGATTTCGAGGGGGAAAAAATCCTCAGCGAGAAAATTATTCTATTATTTTTAACGTCCACACGACTGCTGATTACAAGTTATGACAGCTGGCTGTCGTAGAATATAAAAATAATTCTTCTTCCACAAACTGTAGGTGTTGGTAATTTGGTAATATTTTCAGTATCTCAAACGTCATCAATATAATGTCAGTGTGCTACAAAAATGGTCTGCGAGAATGTGATGGTAATTTTTTTTCATGGGAAAACAAATTATAAAGGAACAGATCAGTGTATCTTTGTAACTGCAGTTTTGGCGGAAAAATATTGGCGCATTAAAAAAAAATGTGTCAGTATAGGCCCCTATCTCATAAACAATGTGGGATTCTTCTTTAAAACATGGGCTTAAGTCTGATCCAGGCCATTCTAGAGTGACGTTACTTTAATTTTGATCCTGGTTTTCTCCACCCCCATCCATCTCCGCATGCGTCCACACATATAGGTCAAGGTCGTGTAATGACAGCGTGGGTCTCACACAGGAAACAGGATGTAAAGTCCTTCATATTTCCGGTGCTAAATAAATTCAGTTACCGGCTAACTTGTATGTTCAGTTTCCAATTTAGTTCATATTATCATCAATAACAAAACTGTATAAAAGGTCAAAACAATTATGATACTTTTTTACATAAATAAAATTACTGTACACTTAACGTCATTATTACACTCACCACATTAAGACAGACAGACAGACAGACAGACAGACAGACAGACGGACGGACGGACGGACGGACGGACGGACGGACGGACGGACTTAAATGAAATCAGTTACCGCTGAACCTGTTCATGGCAATACCCTTTCATAGGTTTCGTCTTATACAGGTGGCCTCAGTCTATGAGATGGATTTTTCTAAATGGAAAACTTAAGGAAATCTTCTCCCCCTAGATTTCCAGGTTAATATTAATTAAGTCGCAGGTTGTGAAATGCCAAATGAACCTGCAGAAAATGAGTGATGCTGCATGTATACACTCCCGCTCTAAGATCTGAATAGGGGTTATCTACATCACTGATTTACCTGTTAATGCGGTGTTGGAAGGCTGTAAACTGCATGGCATTTTCAGTGAACGGACGAAGCAATTCGTCATTTTAACCTCTGTCTCAAAAATAACGAAATCAGGGAAGCGGTAGAGATATTGGATCTCGCAAATCCGGCGAGTGCACACTGACCATAATCCTTTTTCTATAAAGTTTGTTAAAGTTGATGATACAGGAAGAATTTTATGGAAAGTGTTTTCGGCACATAAAGAGTTCATTACTGCGTGCTTTGTCATGTGTCCATACTTATAAATATATAGCTGCATTTTTGTGATTCTATGAAAAACTTTCGAGAAAGTTGCAGTAGAACGCTCGTCAAATGCAGCACAATCACAACGCTTTCAACCTAAACCATTTTCCATGACAAGATTTCAAGAAGTATAAGCAGTCAAAGCTATTCAGCGAAGCAATCTTGTAATCTAAAACATTTCGTACATAACTAACAAAAACTATCGTTCAGTGGAAAAATGCTGTTGTTCTCAAACAGTCATCTGCCATGTGGGTAATTGCAGTAAAAAGTAAAGATAAAAGGATAAGGAAGATATTATGGTATATCTCCCTAATTTGAATTCAATGGCATCCTTCACATAGGGTTTCCAGATCGCTAGTTTACTTTCCCTCTGAACGCTACAGTAGGGAAAAATTGATATAAAAACTTCTAGCATTTGAAATGGGAAAGAGAATGAGTCACGGCAGTGCCCAAACTGCCCACGGCCATTTGCAGGCGAGGCTTGCTTTCTCATGGCAATGATCGGATAGCACAGCTTTAAGTTTTAAAAATGCCATGTCAGATACCATCGGCGTTTAGTTTTGAGTGTGACATCTAAATTGGAAAATTAGTTTATTTGACTGAGCGTAGCTGAAATATTAAAAAAAAAGAAAACCAACAACTGAGAGAGAAGAGAGGTTGAGGGAGAATATGACAAAGATGTTTGATGCTCTGAGAAGGTAGCTGAGACTGGACAAGAATAACTGAGTGACACATGTGGTGCGGCAGAGGAACGACTGGCAGGGAGGAGAGTGATCGCCCACTCTGTGCGACATGGCACTTAAAGAAGAAATAAGGACCTAGTTTTGCTGTTTTTGTCTTTGAAAAGCTTAAAGACTTTTAGAAAAATAAATTCCATCCATTAGCAGAAGAACTTTACTGTAGGATACAAGTGCGCTTGATTCACTTCCAGGAAATTAGACTGAAGTAGTTGAGTTGAGTGACATACAGACAATTCTAACCGTGCTGGAGTAAATTAACACTTGTTGAGACACAAATTTTACTTGCTTGCAATATGTAAGATAAAAATACTGTATGCCAATCATTCAGTCTCTGAAACATTTAGATTTCTTCACGATGTTTATAAGCATGTCAAAGGAATGGAGAAAAGAAAAAATAGAAGAGGGGATAATTGATGGAGAGTACGAATAAAAGAAAGAACCATATAGATTTTTTTAAAAAAAGGATAAATGAAAGAATGTGAGAAGGAGAAAGAAACCGAAGAAGTTATACAAGGGTAAAAAGTTCATTATAATAATAATAATAATAATGCGCTTTATTAGTGTCGTATCTAGGCTATGCCTGCTCGCGTGACTTCACACAATTCTTAGCACAGCAGGCCAGGTTACTATAGAACTTTATCAGCTCCCTGGTGAATATACAGTGTCGCTGCCATTTACATGCGCTGATCATTAGCATTCTGACAATATATTTTACTGCCTATAGCTAGGTACCAATTTTACAAACGGACAGGTGGACTTACGAAAAAATGATAATGCTTTCCCATGGCACCTACAACGACCGTGGCTTTAGATCTTGAGTTCAATGCCGCAACCATACGGCCACGCTGCTCGTAACAAAATACAAACCTTGCATTTGAAAAAGATTAGTGAGTAATTGTTGGAGCGATGTATCTGCTTCCAGGTTGGGCTTCACCTTGCCACATTCCTGAACGCCCAAACATTGACGTCTAAACAGCAACTTTCAATTTCCTTTTTTCCGAGTCTCTACTTTTTTCCGTTGAAAGAAGAAAAAAAAAAGTACAAAGGGTTCATTACAGGTCAGTTATTGTGGAGTGAAGCAGGATAGCTAGTGAGGTGATAAAAACTGATCTCCTTCTCAGACATGTCACACGCAGCGCACCACAAAGCCCTGGCCACAGCGAAAAAAATCTAATTCTGTAAGTCTTCTATTCTCTTAAGCTCCCTAGAATCAAAAAGGACTAGTCGGAGTAGGTGGCCTCAAGGCGATGGATCTTCCGGTCTGTTATTGTGCCACTGGGGATAGGTTACAGATTTTATTATGGGCGAAGAGGACAAAAAGATGTAATGTCCAGGTTTTGAAAATTTTCGCCAAAACCCATGGCGTTTCTGTTAGTGACATGACGACATCAAATATGATTATCATAACGCGCCCGATAAAAACCACTGTTTAAAGTATTTTTGAAGTGAGTGTTCTTTTTTATCTGTATCGTCACTAATACTGTGCATCAGACGCAGTCATAATTTTTTTCCTATCTAACAAAGGTTATTACAAAATCTGGTGCCAAATGAATGAAAGAACTCGTTATGGGAAAGGATTTTCAGATTTTTACATAAAAGAGGCTGTAGTTAGGAATTTGAAGAATTGTTTTCCTTTTCTTTTTTCGTTCCTGCGGTAGATGCTGGTTAAAGATGAAATAATTAGGANCCCCCCCTTTTCTTTTCTTGCACTTACATCACACACAATGGCGTAAGAGTTGTTGTCGTTCCTCTCCACAGAAAATGGCGTTCCTGCCATGTGACCTTTTCGACGCACATACCGTTCACCAACCCCAACTGCAGCCTCAGCATCCTCTAAAATCTGATATTACACATAATCTCCTATTTCAGTAAAAACTAGAATGCCCCGATTTCCCAAGCCCCTGTTTTTCAGCCAAAAGATCCCCTGTACTCCAAATCCTCAAATCCGCCGCATCCGCCTCCCTTAACTGAGTACCCCCCTCTCGGCCACGCCCATGGCCACACACAGCCCGGTGTTTCCTCTGAAGACGTCTAAACTGTTTGGATCTGTAGCTCAAGCTATGTGAACAACTAACTGATCCCTTGGGCTCGATTTAGACACTGTTTACATCCATCTCGAGCCCAGTCCGTTTACTCCACAGAGCAGTTATTAAGTGGTCTGCCATGTTTACATCGGGCTCTGTTTAGTACAGACTGATCGCTAGGTATGGCTGGGCATTACTTGGAAGTCTGTTGGTGGAACGAGTCCGAGTATTCGATCTAGAGACACTCATGGCAACTCTGTAATACTCTGTCCGCCTGACGTCATATCCTCTTCCGTTATTATCTGGTAATCGGTTCTCACCGGTTGAGCATTACTTAGAAATCTATTGGTGTAACGAGTCTGAGTACTCGGGCTAGGGATAGCCATGGTAATTTAATGAGAATTACTCAGTTTGCGTGACACGACATCTCTTCCGTCATACTCCGGTATTTCGTTGTCACCGGTTACGCAATATTTGGAATTCTATGGGTCGACCAGTTCGAGTATTCGATCTAAAGGTACTCGTAAGAGTTTGCTATACGAAACTTGGTTTATTCGTCTCACGGTGAGGAAAGTGTTTTCCGAAGAGGAACTCTCTTCTTTATCCCCCTCTTCCCCTCTCTTAATCTCTCTTTCATGTATACTCGTTCAAGCTGGTTTGCGAATCATGGGAATCGAAACCGCCAAGGATCATGCAATCAATAAGATTATTTACGATTCCTCGATTCCTTCGGAAACAGCACAGGAATCGAGTAGGTTAATTTATTTGCTCAAGAGCGCCCGGCTCTAGTGATCAGGTCAGTATATAAACAGTTTATCGGTAAGCCGCTGTCTTACCTATTACTTCCGTAATCAAACCTGCATAGAGGAGTCACAAGTAGATACTAGAGGACATACTTTAGTGACCGCTTCACACAGGTTTGATGGGCGTAACAAGGCTTCATAAACACATAATAATGATAGATTATTATTTCACGATGTTGTAAACAATGAGGCTATATGGTGGTGACGGAGATGGGTTCCAAATATACAAGATACTGTCATACTAACGTCATGACACAGATGGGCAGTTTGGGCTGGAGTTAATTCTAGAAAAACTAATATCTACGTATATAATAGTACTAATACTACTACTACTACTAATAATAATGATAATAATAGTAGTAATGTAATAATAATAATAAATAATAATGATAATAATAATAAATAATAATAATAAATAATGCGGTTTNAAACAATGAGGCTATATGGTGGTGACGGAGATGGGTTCCAAATATACAAGATACTGTCATACTAACGTCATGACACAGATGGGCAGTTTGGGCTGGAGTTAATTCTAGAAAAACTAATATCTACGTATATAATAGTACTAATATTACTGCTACTAATAATAATGATAATAATAATAGTAATAATAATAATAATAATAAATAATAATGATAATAATAATAATAATATAATAAATAATAATAATAAATAATGCAGTTTATAAGTCTCGTATCCAGCCTGTTGCCCTCTCATGCGACTGCACACTTTTATCGAAATCAAAATATCTATTATTATTTTAATAGTAAATATTAACTTACAAAATGCGTCTTACGATCTGGGTGTAGCGTCGATATCTCAATAAATATGAGTGATATTCGTATTAATTAAAAGCACTTATTCAGAACGACCTGGTTGTCAAAAAGTGGATATACAGTCTTTAACTATAGGTCTTTAGTCTATATATACCTATATACCAGAGGAGGCCACTGACCTCTTCACTCTCTCTCACCTAAATAATTATGCTGGACCGCGGGAATATGACATTAATGTCCTTTGAATGATAGGATTAATAGTTATCATAAAATTTAATAATCTCAAATCCGGTCAATGTCCTCACATACACACTGGTCTTAGCAACCAAAAAGGCAAGAATACTCTATAACTTTCGTTACTCTAATGAGTTTTTCGGTGCCGCTGCCATGTGGCGGGTCCATTTAAACGCCGGATCAACTTACAAATTTCCTTAGATTGCGTTGTCTTAAGATACTGCATTAGGCTCTTCGCTTCCTCAGCTTTATATCCCATGGTACAAGACGGAGACTAACCAATCCCAAGATCTTTTGAGCCTCAAAACATTTACGGACCTGACCGGTTTACTCCAGTTGCAATGCTAGAGCCCAAATCTTGAAACGATTAAGTTTCGGTAAACCTTGGCTTATCCTTCAACCAGTGAAAAAAAACAAAACCGGAAGCTCCCACTTAGCAGCCATTATGTTGCAGCCTGCTTATGACGTTAACACAAAAAAAAAATGCGTCCAAGTAGCCGCTCTAGACAGAAAAAACTTTTAAGACATTAGGCCCACCATTATACAATGAAGTTCTGCTAATACAAACACTGTTTATCACAGTTCTCTGGTTAGTACACTCCCACTGAATTTTTCGGTATACAATACACTCTGGATAATCCAAAACGTCTTATAACGCACTTTCAAAACTTGGGTGGTTGTGTTTTATCAGGGTTCTAGTATATGTAGTGGAATTGCAAAATATGTCCGTCATGTTCAGATGAGCGCTGCAGACAGGTGATCCCTAGACCAGGGCCGACAATGCAAACATGCAACTTGACATCTTGAAGCCTGGCTCTGTAACCTTGACTTATCAACGGTTATTGCGACATCACAGGTGAATGTCATTTTTGTCATTAAGTACCTGTGAATTTATCGGGCTAAGTACATGTATCGTCTAGTCCGCTATGTCATAATCCACTTTATCGCATTTTCCACATTAATGCAACAGTTTTAAGAGGCATCCGCCCTCTCTTATCACTATCGGCTTATTCGCGATTTCTATTTTACCCCGTGTATCAAATAATTAAGTACACCTGTATTTCTAAGCTTATAATTTAAAACTTTCTGAATAATCTGACTCCACTTCATCGCAATTTTTCTACGCTCTCATAGGATCGTATTGCGACTGAACCAAAAAGATGGCAATAGAACTGTTAAATTCAATATGTAGCCTACATATAACATTCAGTGGACAATCGAAACTCCTTTTACTGTTAACTAATTCAGTGTCCCAGAAGAGCTCCTTATTAATTACGCACAGTCGAGTTGTACTGCGATGTAAATCACTCCCTATGATCAAGGCCCTTCGCCATGATTACTTAAGTCGAAATATTTTCTTTGCTTATCAGCTAATTCTTATTTCCTGTCATTGACCTGAACCTAACTGATACGTCCCTGTCATTCTGTTTCAGATGAGATGATTTTCAGTACAGGGCAATTCCAGCAAAAATGCCACGTTTGTTGCCCCAATTTCTAAAGTGCTTTGACTTTACAGCGATTACAGTAGTTTTTTTGTTTTTTTTCTGACCCAGATTGGAAACCAGTCGGAACTGGCTGCTGTAAAGTCAGAGGTTTTCGGAAAGAAGCATAACTGAAGTGGCATTTTGGTTAAATTGCCCATATAATATAATCCTCTTTGTTGACCTATAAGGTCGTATTATACACTATTTCCTTCAACTGCAAGTTTTTGAAATATCATTGGTTTAGAATTTTGGGCTTTCCTTTCCCCCTTTTTTTTAAACTGATAGTTTGACAGGGAATTCAGACATGACTGTGGACGTTCCAGTCACTGTGATCTGTAATCAGGTCTTTTAACGCCAAATTATAAGATTGCACACGACCCCTCTCCCTCCTTGCCCCCCCCCCCCTTTTTTTTTTTCTCGGAATCTTTGTTTTTGATGAATACGACGTTATACGGGTTTGAACTGCTATGCTAGTCACTTCCAAGTATTTTTTTTTCAAGAGGGAATCATTTAATGTCGGAAGAAATCATTAAAATGTTGGAAATGTCAGGAAGTCTTGGTAAACAACTACATCTAGATCAAGGTTAATTCATTTGCATAATTAGAGAATAAACTTTAATGGGCTACACTGATGAATTGAAAGGCATGTTTATGTCCCCTAGCTGGTCCAGCGAGCTATACGTCATGGATGCCATTTGCCGGAAATGAGTATCGAAGTGTCAAGTTGAAGTAAGTGATTCACAGACTAATAAAGTTAAATGGAAAATATATTTCGTTAAAGAATTGGTCCCACAGCTGGGACAAACTGGGACAAATTCAACATTCTCAATGGACTTTGCTAATTTTCGATCATCGTTACTTTCACGAAAATTAACAGAAAAAGAAATAAACCCGACGCTATATCGCTAATTGTAACAGAAAAGTGCTTAGAATCAGTTGCTTTCGCTCAGTCGCAACTTATTGGGTCCTTGGAAAGACGGAAATATGCTTGGTTAAATTTGAACCATACATGCATTATCTATGAATTTTTGTAGAGCTAAAACAAATATCATATTCGTTTGGTATTTTTTCCTTCGATTTTGCGATTTAAGGCAATCGATTGTTTAACCAGGGGAGCCTAACTCTATTTCTTAAAATTCTCACAGTGATATAACTTTTAAGCATCTGTCAATGATGTGCCACTGTCTTAAGTGGTTGTTGGACTGGGAAATGCAGTGAAACCTCCTGTAGATCATGTAGATTTACTGAAAATGAAATCCGGTACTCTTGTAGCAAAGCTCGAGTCCCGATACCCCTTATTTTCTACATTACCTTTCTTTTTTATTCAGAAACTCGATATGTCAGACTACTCCACAAAGGTGCAAGTTTGTGAGATTCTGGTTCCGGTTCCACTAAATAATAATCCATAAAATGCCACAGGACTGCAACAGTAAATCCATTGTAAGAGGCATAAAATACCACTGAACGAAACTCACTGGATGTTCTTTCTTTTCTCTACTGACATTACTTCACCTCATCCTACACACTGCCCTCAAATGCAACTTAAAAACTTCTCTACGTGAACTTTCACAACTTTATTGAGGGGGGAAAAAGGCAGCAATTAAGCATCTCAAAATGCCATTCATACAGTTCCCGACCTTTGTGGGTGTGTTTACTCAGAACTCCCATGGAGGTCCAGGACAGATGGTCGCTGTCAAAGGAAAGTGCTCCACCACTATCCCCCAAAATGTGAGCAGATACGAGGCAAAAGGCCACATATCCATTGAAACAAATGAAGAGCTCTGTGTCGCGTTTTGTCCTCAAGCCGTTGATTTAAAATAGGGCAATAAAACCAGGAGAACAAGGAGTGTTAATTAATACTGTAAATACCTCTTTTTCTTTTCGGTCTCTTATTCTCTTCTTTTTTTCCCCATTACATGTGGAAGACTTGGTCTCAGATGGCCACACCAGCTTTTTAGAATTTGCTGCAGCTGTTCTGCACTGAAATTCATCTCTGATTTTGAAGTATGAACATTAAAACAACACCAAAATGGAAAAGCAAAAACAATAAGCACAATATATCAGCAGCAACAACAACAAGATTTCAACAGTCCGACAACGAGCGCATCTGATTAGGGCATCAGGTTCCAACAGACAGGGATAAACTCTACTTCATAACATCAAAAGCATTGCTTCAATATATGTACCATAAAGTACAACACAGCAGAAGTCCCCTTCCGAAAGTTTAACATGTTATGCATAACGGGTAAAAAGGTAGATACACTGTTTATATTTAAGATTTCGAATACACTGATTCCAGTCTTTTCACAGAGTTGGAATTTTTCGATTTTTAGTCGCCTCTGATTCACACAAGTGTTCAAATTTTTTTAAAAAAAAAGGCGAGATCGAGTTCTTGAACTTTACACGGTAACGAGGCAATTCATATTAACCGAATGGGCCCCACATGAGAGGAGCATCTAAACAACAGGCTTAGTGAAGTTCACGAAACAGGACGGTTAAACCCTCAAAGTCGTAAAACTTCTAAAACTTCGAAAAAGTGCATTCTCTTTAAAAGCCCATTACAGTCAAGACAGCCGGAGAGCTGTGAAGTCATAACAGTGTTAGGCAAATGGGAGATATATTCACAAAGTTGACTACGAAAGAAGAGTGTGAGAAACGAAAGATTATTTCTTGGCATCTAAGAAACTTAAATTCAAGTTTGGGGACTGAGAGATTTTCGAGTTCGTAAATAAAAATTAAAAAAAAAATAATAAAAAAAGTAAAGGACTCTAAACCAGAGCATGTCTATGAGGTGCGGAAGAAGGGTAAAGACCTCTTAATTAGTATGATTCACATAATGTAATAAGTACTATTGAAAAAACATAATATGTTTATCAAGACAGAGAACCCAGTTCTTGCCCCTGCCATGGACAGTGGTGGTGGTAAATGGAAAGGTGGTTTTTTTTTTTNGGGGGGGGGGGGGGGGGGGCGATGAGGACATTGAGTAAAATAAGACGTGGGTGGTATGGATTACACACAAAGAAGAAAAATGACGGTGTTAACAACCGCATCTTTAGTTTCTAGAAGAAATTTCTCTTACTTCTACTCTGCTGACCTTGGCGAATATCCCCAGGGCCTAATTACCCTTTTCAGACTGACTGAGCTGGAGTTTAATTCTTCCACCCCCACTCCTCTCCCTCTCCCCCTAGTTGTTATTGTTGTTGTTCTTGTTGATGCTGTTTCTGACTGGTCGATATCATGTCCGGGAGGACATAATAATATGTAATCTGTCAATTTAGTCTTGGCCTCAGTTTGGCTGCTGTGCACAAATAATCATGTAGACTACACTGATTCAGCACTTATCTGAAATAGGCCATTATTCAAACCACGTAACAGATCGATTTAGTTTTGGCCTATGGATGAATTATCCCTATCATATTGACCCCGGGAGTGGCCAATACTTGATGTGTTTCAAACTCCATAATGGTGCCTGGGAACTCTACGGCCCTGCCAGTTGAACAATATATGACGTACATGTGTGAGGAAAAATGTGAATGAGTGCAGATCAAGACGACTCACGTCAGACTGATAAGTTTGTTTATATCGTTGCTCGTTCCAAGGCCCTTATCATTTGGCAAGTCAAGTGTCTTTAACAAACTCCTCAATTTTTATCCGTTGTTAATAGGACATAACGTAATGAGACTTTGCCACACCCTGAGCCATTAATTACGTACGTTCATGACATGGAGACCCTAAGTTCTTTCTCTAATGCTGCCACACCTCCTCTCTCTCCCTCTAGCATCCACTCCCAAATCCCCCGGAAAGCGCCTGAGTGGACTTCCTAAGTGAAAGGATTTGTTAACCTACTACTGAGTCAAATAAATGTGACACGTAGTACTCATAATTTCACTGCTTAGTTTTTGTAATATGTCATCTTCCTAACAAGAGGCATTCTGTCACATTAGCCAGACTACTGAATTGTAGACAGAAACCTCCAAATATACCAAGCAGTTTATTAATTACTCATGGCAGGTCGGCAAGATGGCGAGAGGAGACCCGTTTTTCTCTCAGCGTCAAAGGTCCTGAGTTCGAATCAAGCAAGCGGCAGACTTCTCGTTGGTGTTTTTTGCAGTGTATAAGGGCACCATTCTGCATGGGCCTGAGTGAATTCATATTTCTTCTCTGGTACATATTATACGCATAGTCATAGCTGTGCTAAGGATGGACGCTCAAACTTCATCTCGTCCTCTCTATCCCCCTCTATCTTTTCTCCATCTCTTTCTCTCTCTCTCTCTCGCTCGCTCTCTCTCTCTCTCTCTCTCTCCCTCCTCCCTCCCATCCCAAGGAGATAAAAGTTACAGCCCTACTATTTTTTTTTCTTACCTCTTGTTCTCACCACTTGTACATTTATCTCTTACGCACTCCTTTGCCCCTTCGTGCTTTGTTTGAGCATCTGTTTGTGTCTGCTCGCCTTTTACTTTTCAGCCCGGCCTCTTTTTATTTCTCGACAGCCTTAACTTTAAACAGACCTTTAGAAATTAGAGTGATCGAATCTATGCGGGAAGAACAGAACATCTCTTCTTCAGGGGCGTAGTTTCTGTCAAATCTCATAAATGGAAAGTGCACAACAATAAAGCCCAGAGAAAACGTAATTCTAAACTTTGTCTTCTTTCTTGTAATGACCATATACGTCAATGAAATCACATTTAAAGATTTTTTCTTCTACATATTATTTTTTAAGTCTGTGATTTTTATATACGGGGAATACAATACGATCCTCAGTAGCAAAACTGACGATTCCAAATGATCTACTCCCCCCCCCCCCCCCCCCCCNTTTCAATTGCTGACTCACAGTGACGCCTCTGATCCTACCGTCAAAGGAGAAAGGGAGGAGATGAGCATGGGATGTAAACCTAATAAGAAAGCTTGCTTGCGTGAGCAGTGGTTCTACGTCAGCGGCACACGTGGTCTGCAGGAGCAGTCTTCTGAGCTATTAAACGATCTGAAGGAGAAGGTTTAGGGCCGTCTTGGCTGACAGTTACGGAACTGAACAGATCCCAGAAACGGCGTATTTGTTTGGAAGGTGGCGATATAATTAGCCGACGTCTAGCGGCTGTCTTTGTACTTAAGTTGCGCATACGTATGTGTGTCGGTAGGTGGGTGTGTATATGTGTGTATGTGTGTGTGTGTGTGTGTGTGTGTGTGTGTGTGTGTGTGTTGTGATGTGTGTGTGTGTATTTGTGTATGTGTGTGAGAAGTGTGTATTTGTGTGGGGTGTGTGTGTCTGTGTGTGTGTGTGTGTGTGTGTGTGTGTGTGTGTGTGTGTGTGTGTGTGTTTGTTTAAGTTCGTGAAAGTTTGTGTCTGGATTTGTGCCAGTTTCTGTGCTTATCCTATTCTTGTCTGTCTGTCTGTCTGTCTGTCTGTCTGTCTGTCTGCCTGCCTGCCTGCCTGCCTGCCTGCCTGCCTGCCTGCCTGCCTGTCTGTCTGTCTGTCTGTCTGTCTGTCAAGATTTACTAAATTGTAAGTCACGAAAATAACCAATCCTTTGGGGCAGGTCCCGGAGTTCGAAAGAGTGTCAGGCGGACAACGCAGCTTTCCTGAAGAGAGGAAGAAGGAGAGCCCAGAGGACCAGCTCAGAAAGCCACGTTCTATAACATTTCTATGCTGCATGTAAAGCTTTACCCGTGAAATTCGAAACAATAGCCGTCCGTGTAAAGCGTGCGACTAAAATCAAATTAGTAAGTGACCCTTTAAACCTCTCGTCTCCTTTTATACTTCGGGCTAGATTTTCAAGAATATTGTACAAAGACTTATAAAAAAATGAAGGTAAACTCGAAACAACAAGCATGGCAGAGGCAACTTTAATTATTTCCACAAGCAGACCAAGTGGCTTGTGCAAGTCAAAACAATTTGCCAACAACAAAGTCCCAAAAACAGTAATGGAATGGAAAAAAACAACAGAAAAAAGGAATAGTGAGAAGTCAAAAATATCATGGAAAACTGAAATCGTCAAAAACCTGAGATAAAAAGAACAGCTTATGGACAGAAGCCATTCAATTCAACTAAATTGTATTCAGTGGAACCCAAGTTACATAGCAACATACGGATGATCAAACACTGATGACGCATGGCAATACATAGACAAAACAATATAACAGGTTATACACTAAATAAAGGAATTGAAAATGAAGAACAAATTTCGACACAGTCATGTTCTCCGGTCTGGATGGTAATAACACTGGGTATAATCGGGATGGAAATGTTGCATAATAATAAATATGATCGAAAGTTTAGGAATTCAGGATGATTTTTTACAAAAACAAAAAAAAAACAACTGGTAAGATTTAAAAGGATCTTTTTGTTTTGATTGGAGAAGAGTTCATGGGGTTTTGGAGTATTGGATGTGTCTGTAATATTTGTCTTTCAGAAATTTGCGTCTTTCATTTGTAAAGTTTTTACATTCAAGTAGGTCGCGGAACTCGTCCTAAGCCGACATTACAATGTCTACATTTGCGTTCATTGATACTCAAACGGTGGTAGAAGGCTCTAGGAGAAAGAGAATGACCCACTGTAGCAGTGACATCGGAAGAACTAAGGTCTAGGGTAAGGTGACCTCCCTGAAAACCCCTCCAAAACGAAACGAGTTCTTGACAAGAGCAAAAATCTTATTAAGCCCTCAAAGAGAACATCTTTCCAAAGGGTGACCTTTAGCATTTTATCCTATCTGCTACTGTACTGTTACATCCAGCTGGAGTGATTTAATCCCTTTTCGTCGCATACATTTCTTCTGAATGGCATCGTTTAATTAGATTTGTCTGTGTTCCAGGTCTTTGTAAGCCCTCAGCCCGCTATATCAACAAGGCGAAATTAATGAAATGTCGTCTGGGCTAGAGAGAAGTGGTTACAAAAGTGCAATTTCGAAACACTTTTCTTCTCTGTTACCAATCACAAAAAAAATATGTTTTATAACTCCAATAGTGTCAATATGGCTGTTAGTTTGGCAGTCTGTTAAGACTGATGGTTTGGTTGACTGCCTGGTGATGGTTTCTTGACGTTGCTGACTGACTGACTGACTGACTGACTGACTGACTGACTGACTGACAGACAGACAGACAGACTGACTGACTGACTGACTGACTGACTGACTGACTGACTGACTGACTGACTGACTGACTTACACGACCGCCCCTTATCTCGCCCGCCCTCCCACTTCCATCTCTCCGTACGTCCGTCCCTCTCTCCCTCCCTCACTCTCTGACTGACTGACTGACTGACTGACTCACCCACTTCCTCCCTCCCTCCCTCGCCCAACCACTCACTCTATTAACCCTAACCCACCCCCTACTTGCAATAAACCCCTCACCAACAGCAGATCAGCTGGTTCTACGCAGATCTCCAAAAGGTCATAAACCCATAAAGACCCACATGTTACACAATAAAACCTGTCTGATTTGTTAACTCTAGCACGACTGACTGATCACCTTTCGCGGTTAATTTACAAAGGCACATTATGTAGAGTAATTAACACTCTGGCTGCCAACAGGTGGGTCTCCAATTATAAACTATGCACTATACCAAGAGACCTTCTCCACCAGATCCAAGAGAAAAAAAAAAGGTGTGAAAGATTAGGGTTGAGTGAGATTTGGGGCTCATTATGAAAAATCGTATGACTTCAGAATTCACATACTCGAATACACCCCTTTGCCAAAAAGCTGCGGTACCTTGTTAGTTATATATATATTTCTATACTAAATTTACTTCATGAACTCAATTCATTTCATTTTTGAGCCCGTCCTCTAATATTCGATTTGTGAGTTTGTTGAATATTTTGTTTAAAAATTCATTAAAGCTAAAGGTGCGAGTAAGCCTACTGCAATTCAGCGAGATCGACATTAGTCTGGACAAGCAGTACCGAAAGTTCTAACGATTCTATTATATTGGCGAAGAATAAAGTAAACAGATATTTTTAAAAAACCAAAAACCATCAGATACATCTTGTCGTGGCCTGTCTACCAACCGTAAGTTCTTGGCTGCAGCCTTATGGCTGAAATGGATGGTCAAGTAGTCCGCATAAATATGTCGACAAAAATTTTTGAGCTGATTATGGAGTACTTTCTTTCAAACAGCATTTTACAATGAATATAGTACCCCTTTTGAGTTAAAACGGGCTAAACTTTGAAAATAATGAACGTTGATGGAATACGCGTGGACATTAACCCCCTCGCCTAACATGACGTACTTGTGCGTCACTACCTTTGCTATAAACATTTCTTAACGTTGTAGTGCGTCCCAAAGATAGTATTCCCGTGTCGTATCCGACAAACCCATAATTATGCCCTGTTTCCTATACACGAATAAAGAACTGTTCTTACTTGCAGACTAATAAGCTAACGGTAATTTGGTGACATTGGCACTTGAAAACTATGACGTGCGAGATGGCTGAAGAAGTAAAATAACAAGTAAAATAATAAAGCAGGAAGAAAGCAAAACTTTCTTTCACTGTAATTATTATAATACTGGCTTACCGGAAGTATCTTAAGCTCTGCCCCAATCAAAGCATGAACGAAACAAACAACAGCTAAAAAACGCCGGAAACCACTTAATCACTCCCAAACTCTGATTATCTCGCTGGATCTTGGCACAAAAGCTAAGCAATATAATAATCAATTCTGAAAAAAACAAAATACTTCAAATTCATCACACCATAAAAACTACTAATGAAACACAAGTTTATCGAAGGAAATCACATTTATTGTACATGCTAATCTACTCCTTGCCCTCGATTTTGTGATCCACTTACTAGCATGATGGATAATCACGCCATTTTCCAGGTAATCAAGCGTCCCCATGGAAGAAATAAAAAGTCTGGTTTCAAAGCAGATTTCCGATTATTTAATGAGTCCTGTATGGAAAATACAGAAGTCTATCGCAGACGTTACGATAAACGGAAGATCTCAAGAAGCAAAATGCGATTAACCGGAATCTACTCTATTTTGTTATACAGTTATCACAGACGTTGCCATATAACGGACGTAGTGATTACCGTAATGCAAATAAAGGAATCTACTCTATTTTATTATACAGTTATCACAGACGTTGCGATACAACGGATGTAGTGATTAAGCAAACTGTGACTAGATGGAATCGACCTTGTTTTAGTACCGCATAACAAAACACCAACAAGGCCTGCAAAAAAAAAAAAAACAACCCAAAAAACAGAACCAGAAAATCAGGTTATCGGTGAGCTATTACTTTATCAGATGAGCAGAGCAACTTGGATAACAGTGTGCCCACTAGATCAGCGGCCATCTTGGTTTACATAGAAAACACAACGGGCGGGTCTGGTTTCGTTTTTCCTGGCAAGGTCGGAAGGGGAGAGAGGGTGGTCTTGAAAAACACCCCACGGGTTTATGATGTGTTATGTGTATGATGGAAGGGATAAATTTAAAATTCTGCTATGATTGTTTTTTTAATCGTTTCGTGCAGTGAAATATGAGAGTGGCGGATAAGAAAATAAAAATAAAAGCTGAGATATGGCAGGGGTACTGGGCGGGTGAGGAAATAATAATATGTGGCATGAAAGAGTAACATAGGCAAAGACGAGAGAGAGAGATAGAGAGAGAGAGAGAGAGAGAGAGAGAGAGAGAGCGCGGAAAAGGAGTATTGAGGGGGAGGGGGGCTCAGAGAGAGAAGATATGGGAATGACACGAGGCAGAAAGAGAGAGAAAGAGAAAAGAGAGAGAGCGAGAGAGAGAGAGAGAGAGAGAGAGAGAGAGTAGACAGACAGACAGACAGACAGACAGACAGACAGACAGACAGACAGACAGACAGACAGATAGACAGATAGATAGATAGATAGNGATAGATAGATAGATAGATAGATGACAGACATGCAAAGAGATAAAGAAAGACACAACTGTGAGAGGACAGTGGCCTGCCGATCAACATAAAGACACAAAAGACGACCCGACACAGAAAGGAACACCATAAATGAAAATCTGTAAAACACATAAATTTCCTGGCCAAAGCTAGGATTTCAGCAAGTCTTTATCAACAACCCATTATGATAGGCCTACTGATACATCTTGACATCAAGCCCTCACGATCTCAAATCCCCTCAAATTTATCTCAGGATCTTGAATATCTCATGATCTCGAATTTCCCTTGTCCTTGCTACAAAGTTTCAACCCCTTGCTCTCTATTTCTTCATTAACTTTATCTCACGATCTTGCATATCTAACGATCTCAAATCGTTATGCTGCTCCCCAGAAATTTAAATCGTAATGTTAAACTTTGTATAGAGAAACAGGCTAGACACACTGGGGCTTCAGTATACTACTTAATCACCTAATACCATTGATTCTGCAAGAGTTTGTTACTCGAATCGACTCCATCGTCTCCCTCCACTTTCCAATTGTCGCTCTCTGTTTTCATTGGTTGTTGTTGTAAGTTGCCATTTTGTGCTTCCGTTTCTTACTTCTGTAATTCTCCCAACTATACCATTATTTCTTCTGCCTTTTCCCCTTTTAATTCCAATTTTAATATCTCTCTTCACTCTCTCTATCCCTGTCTGTCTCTGTCCGTCTCTCTCTGACTCCATTTCTCTGTTTTCCAATATCTCCCACTTTAAACCCATCCCTGATGTTTTCAATCTTAGGACATTTTCGGGGGACTGTTTAAAAGTCTCCGAATAGCATTATTGCTCTTGGGGCTACAGCCAAAAAACCAACCAACCCCCCACAAAAAAACAAAACAACCAACCAACCAACCAACCAACCAACCAACCAACCAACCAACCAACCAACCAACCAGCAGGCAAACAGGCAAGCAAGCAAGTAAGCAGACCAGCGAACCTTTCTTTTCTCTCAATCTTATCTCTCTTCCCTTCTCTCGTCATCCCTGTCTTTGTTCTTTATTCTTTTCTCTGCATCTTACTTATATCTCTCTTTCTCCACACATCTTTCTGTCTTCCTTCAACACTCCCAGTCTCCCTGTACGTCTTTCCAGCAAACAAACAAGAACCATCTCCACATCTGAGATTGTTTTCTCGCGCAGTCTCCAGCCCTATTCCCTATAAACAGGACAACCTGCAGTAATTCTCCTTTCATCAACGCCCACCAGCCAGCACTGGGGAAGGACAATTCATTGAATCCGGCCGTGCAGGAGAAAACCTAAGACCAGATTAATTTTCTATCCTGAGCAATTCCACGAAACATGTATCATCAGAGTTGTCAGATTCAGCTCTTTCGGAGCTCAGTGCCTCCAGATTGTTGGGCCTTTGTGTAAGCCCACTGATTCCATAACACCACACGTATTTTCTTTGTCTTAGGCTTAAGATAATCATGAATTGCTTCGCTGTGTACAAGAGCATTAAATTTCTTTCTGACCACTTGATTTCCATAGCTAGCGATCCTAGTTTGTGATTCATAAAACTATTTTAAACTTTTTTAGCATCCATGTATCCTGTGAGTCATGCTAAAACTGAAGATATGTTTTTAACGTTCGTTCTTAAGCATGTATTTCCTTGGTTAACTTGTTTTTGCCCTTTTTGAAAGATCTTATTTGACAAAGTGCAGCTTTGATATGTAGGTCGACTCCATTAAATTGAAACCCATTAATCATAACATCCACTCCGCCACACATGAGCATTTTTTTTCATTTAACACAATTCTGTACACTTTTTTCCCCACAAAGATCACTGACTTATTAACATCACAACACTTTTTTTTTAAACAAATAAAAATGTCTCAATGTCCTCATGTGACATGGAGTGATCCGTCCAGGAAATGAGTAAGTCGTACAAGCAAGTCTCCAGCAGCCTGATCTCAAGGAGTGTCCTTTAAATACATTGGTCGTTGCTAGCACGAGCTCGGGATAACGCTGCACAGAGTCAACTAATAATTAAGAAATAGATCAAAAACCCGCAGATATTACTTGGTCGACAAAGAACCTAGATCTATAGATCTTTTGTGTCGCGGGGAGTTCTGTCACGACAGTGGCACAGGAAAGGGTGGGTGTGAAGACGAGTTATCCCACGTGCGTGTCTCTAACTTCCGGCGAGCATGTAGGGGTTTTAAATTCTTGTACTCGATTACTGGTTAGCTCCCCTATGTGTTTCTCTATTTTCAACGCCCATGTAGGAGATTTTAGCTCTTACATGCGTTACATTATTGACCGAACCACCGAACAGTCATAATTTAATTCTGCCTGCTTCAAGTACCATACCGACTGATGCAAGCATCATCGATTTTTACTTCTGTCTACTGGCCACCTCAGCATTTCGCTATTGTTTTCCAACTTGCCTCTTGATCTAGAGTTTCCTTTTTTTTTAATCTTTCCCTGCTTTGCTTACTGTTTAGTTTTCCATGTTTTTTTTTTGCATCTAACGTTTGTCTTCTACCAAAAACTGGGCAAGCCCCGCTTAATTTCCGGTGTATATGCTGGGGTGGCTAGCTCTTTGAACTACACTCCACTATGGACGTAGATCTAGACCATGTAAAAACTACCCTTTGAAAATCATTTTATCTTCCTTTATTAATATATTCTTTCATATGTTTAGGTCTAGACCAGGTTGACTGAACCAGGGGGCTCAGCCCACTTAATGTTCTCAGCTTTAAGCATCAGAAATAGCAACACAATCTCTCATAAATGCATAGTCTCTGATGAATTGTCCAGTCTAAAAAAGATCAATAATGATGTCTGACTAGAGCTGCCTTTGTTTGAACCCTGCAATTTGACGAAAGGGCAAGCCACATTCTTTCTTAGCACAGGAAGTATCAATCACTAAACAAGCCAAGATGGCTGCGACTAATGCGGAAGAGACAGAAAATAATGCACTGATTCGCGAATGGTGTTTGCTATACTTAAATCTCTGCCTAATTCATTAACATCCGTACCCCCGTTGATCCTTCCCTCATCCCCCTCTGACCCAAAGCGTTTTCACTAAATTATTATTCAAACGGGTGTGCAAATTCTCGAGCAAACTTGTTAACCAACCAACCAGCAAATACTAACGAAAAGAGAACTCCTCTGGCGAAGGAGAAGAGAGAAGCAAATCCTGGAGCTATGATTCATAGCACTAAAAACATGTGGCTGCAATATTAGAATTAAACAAATTTTTTACAGGGCTGAAAATGATGATGACAGCATCTCAAAACGAAAGCTGATGAAACACACGTGTAAATTTAAGCTCACTTTGGTGGTGATGACGTCAGTGCCCGTAAGGTTAATGATTACAGTCGACAGCACGTCATGGCAGCTTCCGCAGGGATATGAGAAGAAAGTTACGATTAAGCGGCTGCATGCATTTAAGTAACGCTGTTTGTGATTGATTGGTGTATGAGAAAAACTGTTTGGAAAAGAGTCCCATTACAAGAAAAAATACAAATTTGAAGTTTATTTATGTCGGCGAAAGCCAACAATAGACAATATGACGTCACATTGAACTGAATGGATTGCAATTAAGCGGAACTAGCTGCAATTCAATGCGGGTCAGACAGGCACCTTTGCAGTGTAGCCAAGTTGACGCCTACAGCCCCAAATTTGGCTCTTTTTTCATGTTTCCTTTGGCGCGTTTTGTTTTTTGCAGCATGGCCCTTGGCGCTGTTTTCTTTTAACTCTCATTAATTCTAGGCGAAAACAGCATGCATTTTTTTTATTGAAAACCCGGGCTAAAAGATCTCTGAATGCACACTTTAAGACTGACGATATTTTTTTTTTTTAGGGGATGGGAGGGTCAAGTTTGGTTTGGCTCTCATAAAATTTGGTGTGGCTCCACTGCATGCTTGTGCATATTTTGATTGTGAGGATGTAACAGTGACTCATCTGCAGGTCTACCAGAGCTTCCTGACTGCCTAGTACAGTCAAGCTCAAAGGAGTAAGCATGAGAGTACACAGTGTCACAACAAACAATACAATTTACTGGTCGAGTCGAGTTTTAAACGAAAATGTTCCGGAATGGTTTTTGGATGAATGAAGATACATATTACAATGCTAAATTTATCTGCTATTTATAAACAAACCGGATACTTGTGGACCAGATATATCAACCTGCTGTTATCAGCTTTTAAGTTATAGCAGTGATAGCAGGAGCAATAGAGAAAGAAGCAAAAGTAGCAATCGCAGTAAAGCAGAAATATTTACAGAGGTAAAGGTAGTCATACAGTAGCAGTAGTAGCAGTAGTAGTAGTAGTAATAATAGTAGTGGTAAGACAATGATAGTGGTAGAAATGATAGTAGCAAAAGCAAGAGTAATCAGTAGGAGTAGTGGAAGCAGCAGTAGTATTAACAGTATTACTACTATAGTAACATAGTAGTACCGGTAGTAGTAGTACTAAAGATGGTAGTAATGACAGTTGTGGTAAAGCAGTGGTAGTAGTAACAGTAGTTACAGTAACAGCTATGGTAATAACTGTAGTAGTAGTATTGTTAAAAGAAGCAGCGTGGGCGAATAGTTATGACACTATAATGACTAAGATATTGTACTCACGTCACACAATGGTAGTCCATGAGGCTTTAGAGAGCTTGTAATATAAGCTCACAATGTCTAATTTTATTTACTTCCTGTAGTTGTCAAATCTGCAATGATCCGAACTTCTATGAAGGTTGTCTTGTAGTCTGTAAGGAAAAATAAAGATGTAAGTCTAATTAGTGTATCCAATAGCGTCTATAGAATGTCGTTCTTGCTGATGCACACCTTCTTAAATCATAAATTAGGACAAATGCACACTTTGGTATCGTTCCGTTTCAGAATTTTAGCCTGAATGCGATAACGCTATCGCAATTCATGTAAGTGCTCAATAACATAAGAAAACAACAGTTTTATAAAAAAAAAAAGAAGTATCTAACCTTTAGACATGAGCTTGTGAGATCGCGTTTTCTGTACGTCCACTTTTGTGAAGTACAATAATATAATTATGTCAGCATGGATGGCATTAGAAAACTATAGGCAAGACGTCATCGGCCATAGAAGAAGGTTGACCAATGTATTCGTCAATAGATTTTTTACAAGTTTTTTTTAGTAGGAGACAGAAAAAACAAACCAACTGATGACAACCCTTCTGACCGCATTTTTAGTTAAAAAACTTATGTCGCTCTGGGAGCATTTCGTTTCAAAGGCAAGCATATAATTTAGATGGACAGAATTTATCTCAGATTTATGACAGTACTCTGAGGCTGAACTTAGTAAAGTAGATATTATTGATGAGTCAGAATGCTCATTCTCGTTTTTCCTAACATACGCCATCATCCCTTTTCCACTGTTAAATTATGACTCATCTATTTTAATTGTCAATTATAAAGTAATGCTTAATTCCACACTAAGCTCACACATAGGCTGCACACCCACACGCTTACAAACATTCGTGAAATATTACAACTACCGATGTACAAATTATCGGCGTTCTAATGTGGAAAGAGAATGGGAATTTTCTTTTTTTTTTTCCTTTTTGCCTTACATGTAACAATGTTTTGCTTCCTTCCCATGTGTTTTGATATCTATCAAAAACTACACAGAAACGGAATATTATTACAGAAAGACCAGTTCTTTTATATGCAGCATGTATAGTGTTTATATCGTCGCCTTCCACACGGAAGGGCGTATCCCTGCTTTTCACGTTTTTAAGGAGAGCGATTTACGTCTGATTCGATCATATTGATAGTTAGCTTAAGCCCTCAGGAATTTTATGCTCTATCTTTGTTACTATTTCAGCTAGGGATACACCGTTTCGTGTGAACATAGTTCTGAGATAGCACTACGTACTGGTGGTGATAACTCAAAACCGTCAAAAATCAGGATACGCCCTTTCGTGTGGAAGGCGACGATATGCAAAGTAAAAACAATTTAACTTCTTGTTTTGCATAAAGAAACAGCAAGTAACAGTTCTCGGACAAAGAACAGCAACAAACAAATTTAAACACTCACACATATGAAATATTTTTTTTTACGATGCAAAAAAATCTGAATGTTTAGAAATGTCGTGGTAGATGCTTGGGAATATTAAATGATGTTTGGTATTACAAGGGAATACCCAGCGTGCTTCATAAAAAAGACATTTAATCATCTTTAATTAATAAAAAAAGCACGGGTAGATCGAGAGTTTTGAATGAAAACATATTATTACCCATTGGTGGTGTATCTACCATTAATTTTTGTGAAACCGAAGAAAAAGGCGAAACAGTACAGAAAATGCGACTGGTATATCCTAGAGATAGTTACTTTAACCTCTTTAGTCCAGAACTATTTTGAGCAGTTTGGAAATATGGAAAAAAAAAAGTTTTCTCTTCAAATTCCTTAGGGGTTTGTAATAGGACTGATATTTCAGTGATCAACCATCTCTGCCTCCCTCACCCCCTCCCCCCCCCAATCCCACCCCACAAGTAAGAAACATAAATATATTTGGAACTGGGACTGGTTTGTCCATATTAGCCTGGAAGGGCCGATTTTCGGCCTTGCGGTATAGGTCGGGGAATCACAAAAAGTCGATCATGGGCCCCACTTTTGCTCTGTTTTCGATAAAAAGCATTAGAATTAATGTGTGTTGTGTATGCAAAATAACAGAAATAGCTGACAATGAAAAACGAAAACTATTACGATTATTTTGAGCTGCAGTGAAAACAGACGGAACAAAACAAACATAACATTTACAAACCTAGGCGCCTCCATACACTCGACAGCGTTAGTTTACAGAAACAATACAACACATGATTAAGCGGCATGGCAAAATAATTTGTGCAGAAAACAAAACATACGAAGATGATTTTTTGTTTGGTTTTGTCTTAGTGCAAAACCGATGGAAAAATACGTTTTCACCTAACCACGGAAAAGCATAATTTTCGCAGGACGGCAAATGACACCCTTTAAGAGACGGGGACGGAGGAATGAATATAACTGACATTATTACGCAATATACGTACTGGCTGCGGTCACCTATATTATGGTCTCATATCTGCTCTGCGCCTGTGCGGTGTCAACATCTGGCAACTTACCAATTCAATTTTCAAGGTTAATCCAAGTGTAAGGGAACCAAACACCATCAGGTAAATGTATCTTGTCCGTGGCAACGTGGATTTGTTTTTTCTTTATTACATTCCCTTTGTGCACAATGGTCATTTCTGTATCCTAGAAAAGAAATCACTGCGGGCTGATATTCCCTTGAGTATTTCACTCTGTGTTCCAGCAACCTCTGAAGACCAACTCTTTTAACTCCTCTAAACCGGCCAATCCTCAAGAAACCAAGACATAACTACTGTACTGTGACGTATCTAGCATGTTGACATTTTTACTACTATTCATAGCATGAAATCTACACACAGTGCACGATCCCAACATGCGTAAAAATGCATAAATAACATCGAGGAACTATTTTTACAACTCTTGCCCAACAAAAAACCTAAATCAAATGGTCGTATAGAGGCCAGATGTTGCTCACCCTTCGCTACAGGTGGTCATTAACTTCTAATAGTAGCATTGCACACGTCTGGGGTGTCACTCATAGTCGTCATGTTGATTTCGAAATGTTGCACCCCGCACACCCACACTTAAGAGAGATTATAAAAAATTGCATCCTTCCGCCGCTTCGGTAGTTCTGACGCATTCTGTTTCCTCACTGTTCCCGGCTGCGAGCGTTTAAGGTATAATTATAAAACGATTTACAGATCTGCCTTGCGTGAAAATGATAGTTCTCAATGTAGCATATTTGCTCACGGGTTACAAATGTGATCTCGGTAAAAGGTCAATGTCTTAAATCTATTGTTTGCACAGTAGCGCTTACATTTTTTGTTCCTAGATGAATTCTCAGATCCTGCAGTTCAAAGCTAGTCGGTCAGGGATTGTTTAGGAGGTCAATGAACAGAACAGAGAAGTGATGGTGGAATAAAGATCACAGCCCCGGCTTCTTCTTTGTCTTCTTCTCCCCCCCCCCNCTCTCTCTCTCTCTCTCTCGCTCTCTCTCTCAGCCTCTCTCTCTCTCCTTTTGTCTCTATGTCTTCCGATCTGATACCTACGTATTCTCTCTTATTCCCCAAATTGTAGAATGAAAGTAATGATACAATACGATACACTAAAGAGTTTACGGTAATGGAATTTGGTGAAGATACCAATATTATTGTTTGATTCAGCATATGAACACCATCTTGTCGACGGAAAATGAAATTCACAAATAGTTGTGTGTGTGTGTGTGTGTGTGTGTGTGTGTGTGTGTGTGTGTGTGTGTGTGTGTGTGTGTGTGTGTGTGTGTGTGTGTGNGTGTGTGTGTGTGTGTGTGTGTGTGTGTGTGTGTGTGTGTGTGCTAGACCAAAGCAGGCCCCACACAGAGACTGAATAATAATAATGGTGTGACAATGCAAAAGGATTGGTACGTTAGATCTAGTAAGTAATGTGATTTAAATGGCTATCAATGAAGTTGCTCATTAATCATTTGAAGAACGTGGCAGCAGCAGAAACGATCATCATTCTCATTATAGAAATCATCAGTACTTTAATTATCATCACTATTATCAGCATTACCCTCAGCAACACAGTGGAGTCAGCGCAACCGTAGATGTTGCGTCTCAAGGGTATGGCTTGAACAAAGCCGTTACCTTTAAGATCTGCAATGAGCCATTGACCTCTACATTACAATAAAAACAACAACAACAACAACAACAACAACAACAACTCACACAGGACTATGTACATTCTTTTAATACAGAGATTGTTGCGATAAAGCGAAAATAATGTGTAGCCCGCTTGCACTAACCTGGAGTCGATTGACTTTGCAGTGTCCATATCCTCCTAATGACCAATATAACTTATCTCTATACCCACAATCTTATCTCAAGACCCATTACATCTATCATAAGCAGAACAACAACATACATCTACCATCACCACCACGTACAGCTTCAAAGAAATTTTAATGAGTATTTTCACTATTACCACAGCAACAAGCCAAAGAGTAGTAAGACAATGGGGATTTAGAAGAAAGGAAAATTACATGACCCCACTACCTACGCCTACATAACGACGCGCACATCTCTAACTCTGCCGAGTGTTCGATATTTTCAATCACTGCCCTAGATTGACCTTCAGAGCTGAGCGGTTATCTCTGGTTTTGTGCATTATATATCCGCCCACTTCTCTCGCCTTATCACTCATTCCTAGGTCTCCAAGTTGTAAACAGCTTCTCTCTCTCTCTTTCTCTCTCTCTCTCGTTCGTTCATTCTCTCTGAATCACACACTCACTTGATCAGTCAGTCAGTCAGTCAGCCTGCCAGCCAGCCGGCCGGTCAGTCAGTCAGTCAGTCAGTCAGTCAGTCAGTCAGTCAGTCAGTCAGTCAGTCAGTCAGTCAGTCAGTCAGTCAGTCAGTCAGTCAGTCAGTCAGTCACTCACTCACTTATACCCTCCCCTTGTCCTCTTTGTCGTTCACTTCTTGTAATCTGAAAGTCGAGGGCATATTATGTTGGGATTCTCGAANCAGTCAGTCAGTCAGTCAGTCAGTCAGTCAATCAGTCAGTCAGTCAGTCAGTCAGTCTGTCTGTCAGTCTGTCAGTCAATCAGTCACTCATTAACTCACTCACTCACTCACTCACTCACTCACTCACTCACTCACTCAACTCACTCACTCACTCACTCACTCACTCACTCACTCACTCACTCACTCACTTATACCCTCCCCCTTGTCCTCTTTGTCGTTCACTTCTTGTAATCTGAAAGTCGAGGGCATATTATGTTGGGATTCTCGAAGTATTAAACCGGGGAAAGATTTGGGGGNTGTTTGTGATTGCATACGTGAGAGAAAGAGAAAGAGAGAGAGAGAGAGAGAGAGAGAGAGAGAGAGAGAGAGATAAAGACAGGCAGACAGACAGACAGAGAAAGAAAGAGACAGAGCGACAGAGTGAGATACGGAGGAGAGAGAGGAGGGAGAAAGAATGTCAATATTTTCTCTAAAGAATTTTTGGCTTTGAGTCATAGTCTACTTTTAATTATACGCGACCCCACAGAGGAGTTTTGCTCACGTTTTCGAGGTAACATAAGACAGTCATGTTTAGGGGTAAAATCGGCCTTAGCAACTCATTTTAAACTAATTAAATGAACATTCGTCCAAATCTTCCCCACGCTCCCACTTTCCTCTTTCTCTCTTTCACTCTCTATTTATCTTCTTTTCCAGCAGGAAGCTTTCAGCGAAGAACCCACCCGCTCATGGCTAAATCTGCCCTTGCATCTGTTATGACATTACTGGACCTTGCCGTAAGAGCCAACCCCTATCTCTCCTTTGTAAAAACTATGGGATATTATTAAAACTCCTACGGTCCTGGAAATAATAACCCCCTCTCTGGAAGGAATCAACGGGTTAGTGCTGTAAGCGAAAGATCGAACCACGCACCAAAGAACCGATGATAAGGTTCAATGCCCCACGGATCAGACTGAAGTGTTAATCTATACCATAGAGTTACGAAAGCTTACCAGTGCTTAGTAAAGTATGGAGGCTCACCGTATTGCGTTCCCAATAGCTTTCTTGCACGGCAGGCATGTCGCAATACATATGTAGATGATTAGTAGGAAGAGACCAGGGATTCTCAGCCCTTGGTGGGCGGTGGACCACTCTTGACGCCACAAATACAAAGCTATCAACCTCATTCATGCCTTTCTTAAAATCTATTACTTAACCGCAGTGGAACTGAATGGTTACGGCGTTGGAGTCAAGATCTAGAGGTCGTGAGTTCGATTCCCAAGCACACTCAAGTTGTACGTGCTGTGAGAAAGCATTTCATTTACATTTTCGTCATTTCAACCGTCTGTAAAATGGGTACCTGGCTAGAAGCAGCTGAAGATATTGTCATAATGCCACTGATCAGCGCCTGCAAATGGCAGCGACACTGTAGGCTCCCGACGGACGTGAGAAATGAGAAAGCATTTAAAAGTCCTGAAATGATCAGGCATTGAGGTACTATTAATGTGAAGTCGCTTGAACAGGCATGAGCCTGGATACGACACGTATAGACCACATTATTATTATTATTATTACTGTCATGTAAAGTGGGGCCAAATGACCTAGTATTTCTGTGTATTTCTGTGTTAAAATTATAGGGGGTGACCAAAACATAAAATCCATCAAAGTAAAAGAACAATAATAAAGATTTTACAACCTTAAAATCTGCCAGACATTAGCAGATATTAATTGTTAATGATGCAACTTTCCAGTATCTAGTAGGCGCTGCACACATATGTTACTGTTTCAAAAAAAAAAAAAGTGTCTAACAATATCATGCCTACCAGGTGTGTGTTTAATAGCCCGGCTCATCATTTATGACAAGTATATTCAATGTCTTCTCTGCGACAAAAAGTGTGCATCTAGATAAATTAAACTTGCATATACTTACAGATATATATTTTAACATTGTGCTCAAAATTTCATCTCATTTTTTTTCTTTTTACGTCTTTTGCAGTGATTGGACTTTGAATTAAGTAAAGTACAAAATGAGAAGCAGTTATAGTCTAGTAGGCTGTATTCTTGTCGTAACTTTTTTTTTTTTTTTTGCACGGGATGTCCCCGAGGGTGCACCCACCACTCATGCTGGGAATCCCTGTCATAGAAAATGGAAAGTAGTGGGCTGAAGATCAGTATAAACACTGCTAATGTATAATGGTAATGATGATAGGCAGTGAGAAGAGGATTAGGAGGATGGAAATATGGACACAGCTTGGGGTGTTTTGTAATGGTAATGTTGGGAGAGGTCACTGAAAGGCTTGAGGGCTGGGTGGAGGGAAGGGTGTGAGTAGAACTGATGGTTATGAGAAATTGAACATTGATAAGTAAACATGTACTGAACATAGACTTATAAAATATTGCTTGGTTATGATTCTCTTTCTCTCATCAAGTCACAAATTAGGTCAGTCACTCTGCCATGCACTAGCTAACTGACTGACTGACTGACTGACTGACTCACTCACTCACCCACTCACAACCTTCTTTTTGGCCAGTAAATAATGCCTATAATGTATCTAAATATGCAAAAATAGGCCTTTTATTATCTGTCAGGTGCATCAACGAGCTTTTCTATTGATTAAATGTCTTGCTTGTCTCTAAACTTCCGGTGAGTATTCAGGAGCGGTAACCATCTAACACACCGCACCTACTAGACCACACGCAGAGAAGCACAGACATTGATGAATTCTCTTCCACTTTTGTAACTTCCGGTGAGTATGTAGGGGTAGTTAACTCTATGATACATTCGGTCTGCACTTTCCTTTTATTAAACACAAGGAATCCCCAGAAGAAAACTTGGAGGACAACCCTGACGCCCCTCGCACTATTTATGTACTGAACTTGTCCAGTCCTAGATAATACAATGTACTAGTACAACTATTTGAGATTACGTTAGTTAGGCTTATAGGCAACTATTGAAAATGTAGTGAGCTCTTCAATTATGGGGCAGGGGAAGTTGAATAAGATCAGGGAAGAAGTTGCATTATAATTTATGATTGATTTCTAATTCGGCTAGGCTAGCTGATTTATCATTACTATAGGCCGGGTTAAATAACTTAAGTTGGTTGGGGTTGGG
>JAWQUT010000484.1:248562-266226 GCA_033807755.1 Ellobium chinense
ATGTTACCCCCGAATACGCCCCTGATCACATTCAGAAAATGCGCAATCGCTAATTCATCGCCCATCCTCAACCAATATTCCAGCATCTGTTATTGACACTGATGTTCTGCGAAACAGAACAACATGTCGTAATGTGTTTTACAGTTTACACTGATGACAACCCTTAGCCTTTCTTTCTCCACCTGTTTTTTACCCCTTTTCCTGGCTTAGCTGCGCAACTACCAAAATACCATGAACTCTCGACGGGGCTCGAAGGGATAGGGCTGCACGTTAATGGGAAGAGTTCCTACTTAAAGAAAGAGCACCTCCGAACTTAGTCAATTTAATATCTTTGTGATAAGTCAACTCTTAATTACAAATCATAATAACATGACCAGTCACGCTGAGAGTTTTTAGTGCATCTCTCTCTCTCTCTTTCTTTCTCTCTCTCTCTCTTTCTCTCTCTCTCTTTTTTTCTCTCTCTCTCTCTCTCTCTCTTTCTCTCTCGCTCTACCTTTTGCCGTACCAAAAACGGAGCTTAGAAAACATACAAAAAGTCACGTGAAAAAAGATCTTTAGCCTTAACTTTGACTTCTCCTTGTCCTATTCTTTCAGGATGAACTACTTACTATCAAACACGTTTAAAGAAAGTCAGTCATCCAACAGATGATTCAAAATTATATTTCATAACTAAACATAATCCGCATTATTACTGTTACCATCCACCTGAATATACTCATTCAGCACACATATCAAGTGGTTCATGCCTGTTATAATTTTTATACTCTGATGCTATTATTAGATTAGATGCCGCGCATTACTGCACCAGGCAAGGACATGTGTTTGCCCTGGAAATGTCTCGTTGCATTATCCTGGGTGAGTTAGGTCACATAAAAAAGTCGTATGCGTCCTACTTCCCTACTTTCTGGTTCCGGTTGATTCCGACTGAGGATTCCCATGCAATGTGAAGGAAAATAGAAACAACAGAAAAGACCGTTCTTAATAAGTCAACTGCAACAAAACTCACTTCCGGTTACAACAATATGTACGTAGTGGAGTGATTGCGTCATCAAATCTCGCTTTCGGAAATAAACGAGGCCTCATCCAATTAAAGCCAATGTAACTGACCATAACAGCCAATCATAATACTTCTGTCATTGAAGCAGAAAAAAAAAGAAGCAATGATTTCTGGAGTTTAGCTCGCAATGACCGGATGACCTTGCATGCATACTAACTGAATGTGGTCTATTAAGTTGTCCTCTGTGCCATACAGTGTGATCATTATATATCGATTGCATTATGTCCTTGCATTTTTTTCTATCATGGCGATGGCATCATTCAAGGAGTTTGATCTTAAACTATGAAGGACCAAGACGCTGCATTTCAATTTGCTTCGCTGTTACTGTTTATCGAGGTATTATATTATAATACTGTGTGAATAGCGCCAACTCCAGTCAGTCAGTCAGTCAGTCAGTCAGTCAGTCAGTCAGTCAGTCAGTCTATCTGTCATATTTCACGTGTCCTAGATGTATTTCATTGCTTACATATTGATGTTTTATCCTAATTAAATTTACACGATACTGTGCATGTGTTTTAAGCATGACATGTATGATGTTTGTAATGAAGGTCTGGATCGATAAAAAATAAGCGGATTTTATACGCTAAACCACACAAAAAAAAAGTGTTGTTTTGTTGTGACTGTCATCGATCCATAATCGCATGCAAGAAATTGTTTAGTCTGAATCAGATGACCTGAATAAAAGCTTCCCCCCCCCCCCNCACACAAACACACACACACACAGCACAACACACACACACACACACACACAGCACAACACAAACACACACACATACACACACAGTACAACACACACAAACACACACACACACAGCACAACACACACACACACACACACACACACACACACACACACACACACACACACAGCACACACACATATCCCCCTCCCCCCGCCCTTCCCCTTCACACATTTTGACATGCATAAAAGAGGATGAAAGAAATCATGATAAATGTAACAAAACAGTATTACCCATAGACGAGAGCCGCTTTCCCAGTAATTATTTTTTTATGTCGATACTGAGTAATGAAATAATCAGAGATATTGAGTCAAGGCTGAGCCTTTCAAGGTTATAGACCCTCTTAATTACATGAAATAATATCGATCCCGCCCATACGAAACAAACATTCAAAGGCGACAATATCATGATGAAGCGTGTCTAATTAGTTCTGTTTCTATGAATCTAGGAAAGCTTTTAATATGTCAAAATATATTCAGTGTATTGTCGGTTGTATTTGGCTGCTGAGTGGTGTCAATTTTGCTGATGTGAGCAAAGGGAAAACATTATGAACAAAGTACTCAAACTCCCAGAATGTGACAGAAAACCAGAGCGAGGTTGAGACGTGAGTAGGAGATGACGCTTTAACATTTAATCCATTTAAGCGCAGTTTCCGCTTAATTGCTCTCATATTACAGAATACAATATTTATTTGTCCAACGATATCACCGGATAATCTCAATTCCTTTTTTTCCCCTCCCACTGAGCTGCAGTTTAGCAGAATGGATTGTATAAAGATAGATCCATAGATACAGGCGTGCTTAGCACTCTAGAGCCTAATATTAAGGCATATATATACATATAGTCTATATGTCCTTCCAATGTTTCAGTTTACATGTTCAATCAAAGAATACTTCATCGTTGGTCGTTTTTGCCAGCTATGCACACAGTCCCAAATGATTAGTCTAGGTGTGCTGCAAACTTTCAATAAATCACCAACCCTCTCTTAAATGATCCCCTTTTACCGATGCTTCAGTCTCAAACGCCTCTACAAAATATAACCAAGGCATTTCTGTTTCCAAAGGTTTTCAAAATTCTGTTTCCATTCATCTTACAGGCCCTGACTCTATCCACCATCCCCTCCTTATCCTGCAGGGACCGCACAGGGAGTAGGGAATAGCTAGTTTAATAGCTACACTCCTGTAATTATCATTACGACACCCCAACACAAAACGACGTAACTCATGATTTCGACCAAACTGGATATGAAGGGTTTCATGACAAAACGCGTTATCCACCAATATGATTTTTGAGCTTATTCTACATACTTCATGTAGCAATTGGGGTATTTAGTATACATGTATATTTCCATTCCATAGAAGGACATTTGATCTACATTATTTAAGACTTAAATTTCGCCCTAAAAATATGCTTTGTATCTGGTCTGTTTTGCCACAACCCCCGAATAGTGTATAATGATTTTTGCCATGAAGCCCTTCATATGCACTTTCATGTTACCGTTAAACCGTTCGTTAACAGTATGGACTATCATTCTGCCTTTTCTTAACCCTTCCCTACCCCCGAACCCACCCTCACCCCCACCCCTCTCCAAGGGAAAAAAATAAACATACACAAAGTGAGATACACCAACATGTTAAGAGCGTGAAGATAATATCTTTCCCCTGTAAACAAGCCTGGGTAATCCGGATCCCAGTTCTGTGTTATGGGAGTTCCACCTGGACATTGTTTATCGAGGACCCTTACCTGCGCAGTGTACCTTGTAACTGTATCATTCCCTGAGTCTGCGTAAATAGCACGACTTGAACTTTTCGTACTCACTGTCTTCTCGTACCCAGTGATCTACGTTTCGTCGCAGCAGGGGATTAAAACCCCCATACACTTCGTCACGTCGGATTCGACATGTGCTAAGCTATTTATTAATTATTATTATTAAATAATTCCAGAAAATTCTATGGCTCTAACGGGAATCGAACCCAGGTTCTCTCGGTTTGCAAGTCTGAACAAGCTTCCACTACACTATATAGACATTTAGTTGAGTTGTATATAGACTTTAGCTTTGCCAAAGCCTCAACAATATTTGGTATACCTTTTCTTCCCTCTTTTAGCTATTTTTTCCCCTACGTCATTACCTGTATGAAATAAACGAAATATTTGTTAATTTTCATAACATGCTGTTTTGAGACGACATTACGAGTGAAATAAAAAATCCATTTTCTTCTCTCTCTCTCTCTCTCTCTCTCTCTCTCTCTCTCTCTCTCTCTCTCAAAGAAGACATTGACCTTCTTAACGCATGTTATCTCTATACATCTCACCAACTCCTATCCCTACTCTCATTTCCTCCACGGTCTTCGCATTCTTGTCCTTTCCTTCTTCTGCTGCCAGTCTGATGACTAAGGACTTGATGAAAGATTGTAAACACAGGGCCCAACATCTGATCTCTATTCCTAGATGAGTTACTCGACCAAACTATAGCCGAGAGAAAGAATACGCTGAGCTTCGTTTACATGTTGGGACTGCCTATATAAATATTTTCAGGTAATATGTGTACAAGGATGAAACAATATGGCACTAACATTTCGAAATTCATTTGCATACTATGTAAGAACGATGTTCCGGATTGGATGTGTTATATATTCTTGTACTTATATTTAGACCGTGGTTCCGGTTTGTCCAAAGAAATAATGGTTAACACTAAGAAAAAAAAACCCAAAAAACAACAACAACGATATTATGGCCTTAACATTTCAAAATTCATTTGCGTGCTTTGTTAGAGAGATGTTCCGGATCAGATGTTGTCTATAGTCTTGTACCTATTTTTAGACCGTAGTTCCGGTATGTCCAAAGAATACACGCTAACACTGGAGAAACACCAACAATATAACATCAACATTTCGAAATTCATTTGCCTGCTTCGTAAGAAAGATGTTCGGGATTGGATGGTTTCTTCATTCTTGTACCTAATTTCAGACCGTGGTTCCTGTATTTCAAAAGAAATAATGGTTAACACTGAGGAAAAAAAAAAACAACCAACCAATAACAACAATATTATGGCCTCAACAACATTTCGAAATTCATTTGCGTGCTTTGCTAGAGAGATGCTCCGGGTCAGATGTTGTCTATATTCTTGTACCTATTTTTAGACCATGGTTCCGGTATTTCCAAAGAAACACAGGTTAACACTGAGGACACACCAACGATATGGCATCAATGTTTCGAAATTCTTTTGCGTTCTACGTAAGAAACATGTTCCGGTTAATATATAAATATATTATATTCTATAAAGTACCCAGTTTTTGACGGTAGTTCCGGCATTGTCAAATAAATATCCATTAACACTGGGTAATTAATCTTTGCATGCTGAAAGTGTTGTATTATAAAAATTTACTTTCTGGTAGGAAATTAGTAGAAAATAGAAACTTCAGATGCCACAGTCAGAAAGTATGGGGGGGAAAAGAGGGGTGGGGGGAAGGGGACGGCTCGAAAGACAAAGGCAAAGAGAAGAGAAAAGAGAAAAGAGAAGAGAGGAGAAGAGAAGAGAAGAGAAGAGAAGAGAAGAGAAGAGAAGAGAAGAGAAGAGAAGAGAAATAAATATGATAAAGGGCGATCCCTCCATATCAAAGTCTTTGGTCCAGGATATCTGGGAAACTATTGTTATGCGGTTCCAAAACATGCTAAATGATAGCCTCTCAGCATGTTAACCAAGATCCGCTGAGACATGCGCGAAGTGTGCTACTATCATTACCATAGTCACCTTCGTTTGATTGGAACCTACTCAATTCCGCCTTCTGTTTAATCTCAGGACCTTCAGCAAATGGACTAAATTGAAAACACTTGAAATGCCACTCCTGACATAACGCCAAAAGGCTCAAATGCAGAATGTTCGCTCGATTGGAAAAGTAGGGTTATCGCATCCATCGCTTTGTTGCAACTTTTCTCTATGATACTTTAGAGTTTTGCGATTAAACGGAGTCCAGGCATTACACAAAAAGTGCCCAGCCTAGAGAAAGAAAATCCCTTCGGCACGTTTATCGTCGGCTGCATAACATAGTGGCACAACTCGAATTTTTCACAAATTGAGATATTGGTACTGCATTGTGGTACACAACCTACTCTACAACATGTCAAAGCGGTATCTTTGAGAGTGCCGTAGTTTTTGTGAAATTTGAGTTGGTTCATTTTTGTCATGCACATTTTTCAGCTCTTCGGTAAAAATCGTGCATGGCATACTGGCACATCCCGATGTGCCAGTATGCCGTGCAATATTTCCGCGATCCACGCCACCCCTAGACGCAACACGCACACTGTGTCGGTATGCTGTAAGGCAAAAATGATGTGCGGCCGTCAGGTGTTGCACGGCTTAGTGGCCTAAACATTATTGTCCTGTGTTGTGGCCAGGAAAAAAGATTAGGAGGATTACAGATGAGGTGAAACATTGTTCGTTGATCATAATTAGAATAAAACGATTGAACAGTATGAGCTGAATTAAGAATTACAGAGGAAATATCAGTTCTGGCGAAATGATGGAGCGGAGCACCTTTTGACGATATTAAGAAATATCGAGGCTAATTTTAAATGGTTGCATTAGGGTTGAGGCCAAGACAAACGTCAACCCTCTTGGGGAAAATTTAACTGGATGAAAGGCCGTCCTGGACAGCAGCCGACCGTGAGCAAAAGCCAGGTGCAACTCCCATATTTCGTAAACTCATATCCCTGACCTGACCATCCGACAGTTAGTAGTGAAACTCTGTTGCTGTTATCGAAATCCAACTCTTAATGCTTCCATCGAAATCCCAACGGGCGTAATATAGCCGTAAATGTGCTGACACGCCGTAAAACACAAACTCANAGTCAGTTATTCCTCTTCGACGATTCCGACAGATCAGCCATACTGGAAGGCTTTCGGAACTTAGGGAATCTGCATGAGTAGAGATCCTGGAGTTCAAGGCACATCATAGTTGAAAGAATACATTCTGAAAATCAGAGCAGAACACAGATGGTGGCCATCAAATATTTTTTGCCATCACGCGATGGACTTAGACATGTCTGCCGCACAATGTTTTTGAACACTCTTGGAATCTCCTACCGCCAAGTTAGGACTGTTATTGGTAAAACATCACCTGATGGTATTCTGGAGAAAGAGAAATGTGGAGGAAGGTATGAACCACAGCGACATCAAGACGAAGAGTTGAGATAGTCCATAAAAATCATATTAATAGATTCCCTTGGATGGAGTCCCATTACTGTAGGGACACAACTTCCTATCAGTATCTCTCTCCCGAGCTTACTACTGCTTCCATGTACCGCATGTATAAAGAAGAATGTGGAAAAGAAAATACAGCAAGCTATCGTTTCTACTGCCTAGTTTTTAGCAAAATGAGGATTAAGTTTCACCGCCCAAAAAAGGACCAGTGTGGCTTGTGTGAAACATTCCGGACCACAACAGCAGATCTTACAGACGACATTAAAATACATTACCAGCGACATATTTCAGAAAAGGAGGAGGTGAGATCAGAGGCAGTTGAAAAAGGAAGTGTCAGCAAGATACTTCAACCATGGTTGCTGCCTTTGATTTAGAAAAGGTACTGTATCTTTCTAAGTCCAACAGAGGCGAATTTTTTTTTTAAAAGGCGGCTATATTGCTATAATTTTACAATCTTTGAAACGGTCAATAATCAAGGCCACTGCTACTTTTGGCATGAAGGTATTGCGGGACGGAGTGCCAAGAAATAGCTTCTTGCATGCACAAGTGCTCACCGTTGACAACATGAAGGTTAAAACCCTCATCTTATTCTCAGATGGATGCTATGGACAAAACAAACATTCTATACTGCCTTGTATGTTCAAGAAGTTTCTGGAGTCTGCCAAACATTTACAATCTGTTCGTCTACATTCCTTCGTGGCAAATCATGGAGAGAGTGAAGGAGATAGCATGCACAGTACCATCGAGTGTGCAATGAAGCGCCTACCTAAGATAATGGTGCCAACCAAACTTGTCACCGTTATTCGCATGGCTGCCATTAAAAGACCTTACAAAGTCACACAGCTCCAGACCGAGGACGTTACAGACTGGAAATCCTTGTCCCAATCTTCTGGGATTTTGAAAATCAGAGAAGCAGATGAAGGCAACCCAATAAACTGGACACAGTTTCGTCAAATTGACATTCGAGCGACAGAGCCATAGAAAATGTTCTTTAAAGATTCTCATTTGCCGGAATCATTATCCACCATGACTTTTCCTGTTAAGAGATCCGTTGCTCCTCTGTCATTAGGAAAGGCTTTCTCGAAAAGACCAAACATTTCTGAAGGCAAATTCAGTGATTTACTGAGCTTATGCAGTGGCCCCACACCAGTGGTGAGGCATCCTGAGCATCAGAAATTTTGCAAAGAGCTCCCACATTAACACTTCATCATGTTTACCTTTGAGATCATGCAGACATTAAAAATTTATCATTTGTCATGTGAAGGCAGTCACGAACTGAGTGTGTAACGTGAGGGATACAGAGATATGGATAGAGAGACAATGGCAGATACAAGGACATTATGACAGAGAGATTTGGATGGACGGACGATGAAGAGAGAGAGAGAGGGAGTGAGAAAAGAGAGAGAGAGAGAAAGAATGGGACAGAATCAAATATAACGATTGAGTTAGAGGGAAAGTGGATTAAGGAGAAGACTGAGAGAAGAGATTAGGGGAAAATAACAATGGGGATGAGGTGGGAGGAGAGTTAACCAAGGACTGACAGAGAAAGAGGCTGGGAGAGAAAGGGAGATGAAAAGAGGGAGGGAAGAGGAGGAATAAGGATAGGTTGAAGCTACTTCTTGGCAGTTGTTGAAAGTATCGTAGTCTATATAGTTTGTGCTTTTCGAAATAAATGTCTTGTACTTTTAAAAGAAAAACATCGCATAATATGGTGCTTTCTTCACAGAGCTCTGCACATGTATGTATATATCATGCTTAAGTTAGATAATAAACTTATGCACAAGAATAATAAGGAAAATATAATACCAATAAAAAGCATACACATGTAATAGTATTTCCTCTTAATCATTTTCATCACAGCAAACCAGTGCTCTTAGACTGCACTATTTACTTTATAAACTGGAGGCACAAGATAGGTTGAACGCTACTAATATGCATCGCAAAGTGGCACAACAGCGGCACAACGGTTGGCTAGCGCCGGGAGCCGACATACCTGTGCATAGCATAGTGGCACAACGCGACAAAATTTGCTAAATGCTGAATTGCGCCTAAACAATATTAACTATTAACAATTTTATGCCACTATGTCTTTCACAAATGGATAAGCTATTCATATATGAAATTTGACATTTCTATCCCTGATAGTTAAAGAGAATGAACGTTTCAAAGTACCCCCAAATTTTCANTATCTGGGAAACTATTGTTATGCGGTTCCAAAACATGCTAAATGATAGCCTCTCTGCATGTTAATCAAAATCCGCTGAGACATGAGCGAAGTGTGCTACTATCATTACCATAGTCACCTTCGCTTGATTGGAGTCTACTCAATTCCGTCTTTTGTTTAATCTCAGGACCTTCAGCAAACGGACTAAATTAAAAACACTTGAAATGCCACTCCTGACATAACGCCAAAAGGCTCAAATGCAGATGTTCACTCGATCGGAAAAGTAGAGTAATCGCATCCATCGCTTTGTTGCAACTTTCCTCCATGATACTTTAGAGTTTTGCGATTAAACGGGGTCCAGGCATTACACAAAAAGTGCCTAGCCTGGAGAAAGAAAATCCCTTGGGCACGTTCATGTTTAAAACGATCCGCGTTACTATTTTCAACCCCATTGTGGCATGCCAATATAAGAAAAAATATCAACTCACGTCACTGAAAAAAACTATGCCGACCCGCGTCTTGAGAGCAAGGTAGGGCTATACTGTAGACGCAATTTCAGGAAAGAATGACACCTCTGGGGTAATTATGGCACATTATGAGAATAACCTACCCATTAATGAGATAATTTCAGTCGGTCATTGCTGTAGTTGTTCACGGGATTGGTAAAAAAACAAAAAAAACAAAACAGTATTGTTAGCCCTACCCTATATGACAGATCCCCGCTTCAGCCTCTTAAGACCCGTGTTCCTACTGAAAATAGCTGGCTATTCTTTACAGTCCTAGACAACATACATTGTAGAAACTGAACCAGATATCTGGGAACATTGCTGTCGATTGCTTTATGCAAAGTACTGTAAAATATATATACACCATCTCTTAAATGGAATAATCATGGACACAGTTTCCGCTAAAGCTGCAACAATTTTCAAACAACGGTAGACTGGTTTCCTATTTCTCTGCCACGTGATACTCGCAATTCCTGTTCAACGCTGCTTTATACGTCATGTACCTCTGAATAATTGCGATTGAGCGGGATGGTTTCTAAATCGGAAATTTGATGTCTGATATCAGCATAATTCTCATCTCTCATGGACCGTTACAGCAGAGGTAAATTTGTGCTGACATGTCCTGGGTTTACGATTATATTGCACATTACACATTAGAATCAGATGTGACTCTCACATTTAGCCCATAACGTCCCGTACGATTGTAACATCAAGAAACATTCCAATATTATACCTACGCCTATCTCGGCTATAACGGTTTGTAAGAGGTCATACATTCAAAATAAAAGCGCTCCTTTATGTGCACATCAAGTGCTATCGTACACAATCTCCGAAAAGTTACGATTTCATTGTCAGCACATTTTGATTTATGAAGATTCCAGCAGAATGGCACGCGAGTTATGCCAGTTTTTGAACAGCTCTGACTATACAACAGTCATTTTCCGTTTATATTAAGAGAATTTTTTTTAACTCACCCTCTTAGGAAAAAACAAAATTAGCGGTAATTGCTTAAAAGTCAAAGTTTTTCAGATATTTGCATAACGTGACGTGATATTCTGCTGGCCTAGCCCTGCACTTACTGAAGTGAAATTTGAGACTAAGTCTGAGGGTTGACACCGGTCGTCATTCGTTAGTAGTCATATTGCCCGGTATCAGTTACTGTTACTGATCCTACCCGGTGCAAGAGAGGAAGTTCATAAAGGTATGACAATATATTGTTAACAGTAAGCTCTTATTGTCATTATTATGGATGCTCATACATTTTTTTTCACAACTCGTGCACATAAATATTCTTGATTCTTATATCAACATGCGCATGTCATACCCCTTCGACCTGTGACATTTAAGCTCAGGATCTACGGGTTTCGAAAACAATAGAGCAGTTGTCCGTGCTAACTTAAAAGGACGCAGTCCACCTGACCGAAGATCGCAGCTTTTTATTTGGCATGATAGAAATTAAATTCCTCATACATCTGTTAGATGCTTAATCACACATAAAAACTAGCCTGCACGTTCGAGCTTCTCTTCTGTATTTTTTGAAACTTGGAACTGCTTTATTATGTACATATATATGTTTGTACCTTAATTGTCTACGAAGATGTACTGTTTGATCTGTCGTGTCTGTTTCGCCATTTCTTAAATGTGATTTTGACTTCCCTCATATCGTCGAGCACGGTCTGGGCAGGACTGATAAAACTTGTTAAAACTTAATTAATTTTTGAGTTAACACATGAATTCAGATACTGTCATCAGACACGGCCTAATATTCTGGAAAACCAAACCACTTCAATTTGAATTAGAGATCATTTGTGACATTCGACAATATACGCCAACATGGACGCTATGTAATATTTGTGATGAAACACACTGTGGGGTTCCGAGTGGGATGAAGGCCCGACAAATAAACCATGAGCCATTAGGCTGGAAGTGTTTCTTCAGCTGCTCACTACTGGTTGATCGATACTTGAATTTTCAAGTATCGCAATATTCAGTCTTCAAGCTCTAGGCATCAAACGCATCGAGTCTGTTTCGAGGTTGTGCAAGGTAAATATAGTTTTCCAACACTTTTCGATACATCGATATTTCCAGTACTTTCGAAACTTCCGATACCTTCGATATTTCTGACACATTCGAAACGTTTGATACTGTAGATACTCTCGATACTTTTGGTACTAATGACCTTTGCAATGGGGAGACACGTAATCAAAATGTAGTTTGGGACTACTGATTGGAAAAGGATCAAAACTAGTTATAATAATTTGGACACTTTCGACCTTTCGGTACTTCCAGTACTTTGATACATTCAATATTTTCGATTTTTCCGATACTTTTGAAACATCTATCTCTTCTATACTTTCGATACTTCTCATTTTTTCGAGACCGAAATGTATTTATTAGGTATAGAAAATATCCATTTTCTGACAGAACATTGCCCACGACTACAGCTCACTCTCAGCGTGCATTCGAGCAGGGGCTAATCTGTTAATGACATAATGAATATGCCGCTCAATACCATCCAATCTAGCGAAGTTGTTGAGGTCAGTGACCCGATACTATAGCTGGGTCAGCGCTAAGGGGTCAATGATTGAAAGCTTTTGCTGAGAGAGAAAGGAGGCGAGAATCATTAAAAATGTATGATCATATACGTCGATTATGAAAGCAGCCATCATCATTCAACAACAGCCACAAAAAAAACAAAACAGCACTGACAATAATGATACAAATCAAGCTGCTGTTCCAGCCTTGGTATGACGATGCCAATAGTATCATTCTGGCATCGGGATATGCATTTTGAATTATACCTATAAAGACAGAAATTTGGCCAATGGGAGGAGATGAAGGAATTGAATCGGAATTTCAAAGGCTATGATAAATGCGCGTACTTTTGTAGACTCACTATAGATCGGGTTTTGCCCCCCAAATGTAAACTGTACATGCTTGTTGTTTGAGGGTTAAGTTTATCCTGTTTACTGTGTGAAGAGGCCTAAAATATTACGTAGTCTGATAAGCTGTCACAATTCTCAAAATCTATATGGTATAAGGATATTATTTGTCTTTGTGTCAAAAGTTAGAGAATGAGTTACACAATATGTGGGGAAAGTAGTCTGGCCTGGGACACCTTGTTAAGTTGATGAAGGGTGTAAAAGCTTATATGACCAATAGTGGCAAAAACATTGGCAGCTTAACACCTTCTAGGAGGATTGTTCTGTTCACCCATCTTATCCGACTAAATTCCAGAGAGGAGCATACTAATCTTACTCTGAAAATTCTACAAACTCTAACCGTGAAAAAGTCAAGAAAGAGAGCCTGCCAACTGTAGGATTATGTACGAACTAAAAGCTTCCTACAACATTACTTTCCAAGAACTGCCTAATTGTGATAACGTTTACTAGCAAGATTGAAAGTATTGTTTTCTGATAAATGTCGCGAATAAGAAGAGTCCAGTATCGTTCAACTGACTGGAGGCATTACGTATTTCAGTAGCATGACGTTTTCATGTTCCGTTACATAGCAGGTAAAGGTACAGTCACAAACAAGGCACGTTACATAATCACTATAGCACTAATTGCTCTAATGCGATAATGCCTTGTGTTGTACATGGTATGAATGATCCATAGCTCGCTATCCACCTTGGCTGATTGATGAATTATGAACATTCGCCCACGCCCTCGCCTCCTCACTAAGGGCAGGCAGCTCGAATGAGCATATCGAACAGAGTCGATCTTCTGTTTGCTGCTCAATTACCTGGCCTCGACTTTTGAGGATCGAGCCTCTTTATCGAGCTTTACTCACTAATTCTTTGAACTGTGCAGATCTACCTCCACAAACAATCAACCGTGGCAAGGGTTACGAGTTATCGTTATAAATTCAACGTCACAGCCTATATAAAACTGTTACCAACAGTGTGATTTTATTTGTTAATTTCTAAGCTCGAACATCAAAAGCTCGGGCCCAGGATCAATCTTTGTGATCTGAGCAGTAACAATATCGCTCCGATCCGCCTTTTTAAAAGACGGGATTGGCCCAGCACTGCTCCTTACCTAACTTCACCTTAAGCACATTAAGCTGTTTACCTACGTGAGCCTGGACTGGTGGTAAGGATAATAACTAGTTACATAGTCTACAACTTCTCTTGCTATAAATCATCTCGCTATCCTTCTGGTGAAACCCGGTAAATTTCAACACTCAGAACTTGGTTTTCTGTTCTCTATAGCCAACCCAGAGCTCGGTAAATCTAGAAGCCACTGAAAGCGTTATGGTGGGATTTATTTATGATTTGTTCTGTAATACAAAACTACTCCCTGATCCAGGTTTTCTAAGTATTGTTGTGTTAAGATGTCGTAAGCTCTAGGTGAAAGCTTATGGAGTGCGCACATAACTTTCAACGCGAGAACCCAAGACACTTACGAGATATGACCTGCAGTAGCGTATTAACACATTACGAACGAAGCGCCCAATCCAAGTTAATGAAACTGTAATCATGCAAATCTGCGTCCTCCGATTGTTGCCATCAGAAGAAAAGCTCCACTTACAAATTTTAATGACCTCTCCACTCAGATGGATCTGCTTCCGTATTTCAAATACTAAACATTTTTACATCAAATTTTCATGATGGAATGGACAGTAAACAAGTGGTCTGAAAGTTTCCATGTAATATGAAATATTTTACCCTTAAAATTAGGGAATGCAAGCGCTCCGATATGAAGTGTGTGACTGAATTCGAATTGGTAAATTATTCCATCATACCTCTACTCTCCTTTAATAATCCTGTGCGAACTTTTAAGTTCTGTATTGCAATCTGTTAGATTACTCGTCTGCCTTTCAACATCACTGTTTGTGTACACATGCCAGGTCAGCTACGTTAGTCTCACATTGACCTCGTTTCCATATCGACTGACCTACATTCAAAACGTCAGGAACCCAGCTGTAAAGACAAACGGATCAGTTCTTTACAGTTTATTCCTGTTGCCCCCCATAACGTCGTTTCCAAGACGAAGAAAGTTCGGATAGCAACGGAATAGTGTTCCGGAATTTTTCATTAGCAAAGAAAGGTCTAACTCCGCATAAAATAAGTGCCCCCCCCCCCTTTCTATTTTTATTAGCTTCCACATGAATCTGATCCACTCATCAGATCGGGCTAAATCGTCTGAATAAAATGATAACACAGTTCGCATTAAGCATAATTTGTGGAAAACGACCATATGATAATATTCGTTAACAAAAAAAGATAAGGATGGTTCGTAACTGTAACTTTGGTTTCTGTAATTGCTCAGAATGAGGCACGGGTCAGGTGGTCACTAGCATGACTAGTTACTAATTCTCCTGCCTGACCCCAAGCAACATTTTGGTCCACATTATCATTATGTCATTGGTCAGCCAGAGCTTTGCTGACTGTGACCCCATTTCTTTAGCAACAGCTGAAAATACGAAGGTTATTTTTTTTTTCTTTCGAGGGAAGGGCGTGGAGTGGGAGTGGGTGAGAGTGGGGGAGAGGGAGGGGAACCTAGATCTAAACTCTCTGCTGTCATGTTGGGCTTGTGGAATGAACTAGGGTTTAAGACTGTACAGCCTGCCAGGGGTTATTTAGAAGTGGCTCAGTGATCGCATTTCCTAAGACGACCCCGGTTATTAGCAACTCTTCAGATGCATGAAGGAAAGCTGCTGTTAAAAGAAGCCGCGATTATCCGGCTACGTGTACTTGGAAAACACACAAGGCTATTCTTTTATCTGAAAAATGTTGCGATTGAATGAAAGGCGATTATGCGGGGTAGCAGATCATAGTGCTGATGATATCATCTTCACATTCATTATATATTACTGTTGGATCCTATATTATCTCGTGTACTATAATGTTAATTTTGACATCTTCATTCATATCGCACGACTTCCCATATTCTTACAAATGACCCAACGTTATGTTCGCCACAAAAATTAAAACCACATGCTCTGTTTCCCACGAATGCTTTCCGGGTCACGACATACCGACCTTTTCCTTTGTTTACCAATCTTTTTTGCTCCGTTATACATTCTCACTTTGTATGTCTCACTCACACACTCAATGCAGAGTGACTTGTTTAGAGTAAGCATCTTAAACGCAGAGCGGTTTGTTTGTTGTTGTTTGTTTTTTTTTTAATTTATGAACATATTAAGAATGTATGGGAAAAAATGGGTATATTAAAACAATGGACCATGCCATGGATAACAGGTCGGATGTATGATTGAGGCACTTCATAACAATACTTCAGAGTCAGAGCTTGCGCATTAACGGTGTGATCTCTTTATTCTCTTGCTATCATTAGAATTATATACGTGCATCGTAGCGTTCAACATGCAGAGCTAGTGTAATTCTTACGATGATAAGAGATCCTATCGTTAATGCTCAAACACTTAATTCTCTCGCTCGCTCTCTCACTCACTCTCTCTCTCTTTCGCTCCCCCTCTCCCCTTCTTTCATGTGCTTCGCCCACGATATCTAATTTGTAACAGTTTTTGAAAATTGTGCTGGAAAATTGTAATTTTAAAAACGTTAACCTAATATAACAAGACAGAACTTCCGCATTAACAAAGAGATCTCTGCTACCACTGTTACAGCATCGGTGCTGAATGCAACCAAAGGAACTTTAAAAGAGTTAATGTAATTCCTACGACTGTAAGAGATATCATCGTTAATGCGTAAGCCCTCTTTTTTTCTCTTATGGAACATGTCAGTTCAGGCTATATGGTGGACGATATTGTATAATCGTCAGTGTATGTGCCCGGTGCTTTCCTGTCGTAATATTGTCAGCGTAAAATATGGCGAATGATGCAAAGTTCATAACTAGCGTGGTCAAAATTACACACAATAGGTCTAATTGAAAGTATGCTTTGTCTAAAAATTGCATACCGGATCTTGTTTAACAAATGCACTAGGAATTGTCTCTATGTGTTGCCCCGTGTGTTTCAGATACTAGCAAATGTCGCGTAAGTTCCATTCATATTATGACCCCTCCTCTCCTGAGATTCCCACCCCTTCCCATTAATACCGAGCACATATTCATCGCCAACACACTGTCAACCCATTCTGACATCTGCGCTTGGACTGTAGGCTACTCTTTAAAACATTCCAGGCCGTCTTTGTTTGCTGGTGTTCTTTTACTCTTAACAGGCCAGAACATCATTTTTTTTTGTTGTTGTGTGAGTTTGTTTTTTTTGCGTTTGCGGTCATCGTTTTTATGAGACGTAGTGTATGCGCTGTTTATTACAATAGAACATAAGTTGGACGATAAAGAGAACAATGCAACGAAATATGAATAAGAAGAAAGTGATGATGACGCCGAAACAAGAAAGAAAGAAAAAAAGAAAGATAGAAAGAAACAAACAAACAAAAAGGAAACAAAGAAAGAAAGAAAGAAAGAAAGAAAGAAAGAAACAAACAAACAAACAAACAAACAAACAAACAAACAAACACAAGAAACAAACAAAATCAGTCAAGAAAGAAAAATAAGGACGAAAAAAAAAATGAAGGATTTTAAAACATTTTTTATGGCGCGTCATTTAACCCAGACAGTAGCAATAAAGACATCTAGGCGGGGGATAAACAAAGAAAGCTATGGGATCGATCGGTGCATGATACAGCCTCGTATCCTGATGATTATGTTTCCATGAGATGCGTCGCTACTTGTACCTCATCCGTCATTATTACCAATGCACAATGAAGAAAACAGCGATTAGTTGTACATGCATTGTATTGTCCCAGAAGAGTAGATGAAGAGGCTGAACTTGATTTGAGCGTACATGTGTAATACCCAAACTTGATTTGAGCGAACTCAGGTAGCCAAAATGAAACTTGATTTGAGCGAACATAAATTCCTTTATAAGTCAATAAGAGCAAATTTACACGCGATACCAAAATTCATTCGATACAGATTCGATTCTTGGTGAGCAGTAGGCGACGAACGACGTTGTTCACATTTTGTTCACGAGCTTTTTTGGTGTACTGAAAACGGGTGATGGTATCG
>JAWQUT010000484.1:274276-299585 GCA_033807755.1 Ellobium chinense
TTGGGCCAGAGATATGGTGCAGCTTTGCGACGTGAGGAAATTTTCAGTATCTCCAATCACTGTCTACACAAGAAGTGCCAGTCGCTCGGTTACAGCTAGCGCTTCTTATGTGGACTGTTAAAGGGGAAGAAAAAGAGATGCCTTTATGTGTCTTAGCTACAATTATTATGGTACGGTGGCTTTAGGCGTAGGCCAAGCTTTAATCATCTTTATGTCTGTATCGCCTTCCTTACAACCGCCTCAGCTGTTGAATTTGGAGATGCGGTATGATGAAACTGGTGTTGTTTCAGGTGGTGGGGTGGGGGTGGGGGGAAGGGGGCGTTAAGGTGAGACGCTGCCCAGAAGAGAATGACAAAAAAAGGGAACCATAAAAGAGAGAGACCTTCTATTTCCATTTTTTTCAGACACACTGGCCGTAAAGGAATGCCTTAAAACTTTTCATCAATTAAAACTCTTAAACTGTGTCAAATTCTGGGACCTCAGGACCAGGACGTGTAAGATAAATCACAATAGAGAACATCAAGCAAATATTTTGCTGACTTTGAGCATTCAGGAGGATGAAGAAATCTTTAAACGCCCATAACTATAAGAAAAAGACCGGCACAGAATGACTGCTTCATACAAACTGATTGATTTAAAAAAAAAATCTTAAAGGTCAATTATGATGACTGTAAGAGTATGGGGACATGAAATGATAGATAGACTTTAAATAAGAAATGAACATGACAATACGACTTTTACTTACCCCATAGGGAAATTGGTTTTCAGTATCATAGAGGCAATGTCTTGCGGGCTATGCAGAAATTGCAGGAACTATTCAGCATGACAGTGACAAAAGACGAGACTATTCGAAAGGAAACTGTAACGGCTCTGTGAGAAGGAGACGAGGAGATATGGAAAGATATCCAAATACGATCAAAATAAAAAAGCTGGGGTAAGAATGGGGGACACAGTGAAAAGCATGATTAAAAGACCGGAGAAAGAGAATAGATACATACGAAGATAGGCAAGATCTCACGCAGGGTCGCAGACTCCCAAGGGCAATAACTGAACAACCACGACAGTGCCCGATTTGCGGTAATGTTGTTTCTGGTACAAGGTATCAAGAAAAGATGATGTGGTGGCCCATTACAAAGTAGGTCATTAGTACCTGTGTTTCAGGACTTGTCAGATATAATGGAAAAATAATAGTAATATAGACACCATAGAATTGATGATCGCTTTCAAAAGGGATAACTTCCATATTAAAGAACAAATTTACCCCTAAACCTTGCACTCCAGGGTATTATCTGCTGGAAGCACAATATGAACATAGAGTATGTGAATAAAGATTTTGCATAATAAGGTTCTGCACCTTCTTTCCAGCATTTTTAGCTTTACGCTCTTTGATCGGTCAATCTGACAAAGAAGATGAAGTCCTTTATTGTTTGTAGTGGCGATGTTCTCAAAAAATGCAAAAATAACCTGTTCTGAACAACTGGATCACTATATAAATAATAAAGTTATAAAGATAAAAAAAAAAGTTTTCTTAGAGATATTCAATCCCAAACCATAACATATATGGACTAATGCCACCACTGACTAATACCTTTGAGATTTTGAGATTTTTTTGTGAATACCAGTGAACTAGGAAGAGACATTATCATGCAGAGATTATCGTTATAACTTATATAGAGATTTCGTTATACACTCTACCACGCTGAACACATAACACAAGTGCCATGTGAACTGTTACTAATTGAAAACATTACAATAATTTGAATGACTGATCCGAGCCATCAATCATGCTGCGTTGGACTAAAGATCTAAAGGTTCAGGTTCGATTCCAGACTACGGTCATGCTGTAAGTGCCTTGGGAACGCATTTCATTTACATGTTCCTCATTCCACCCTGGCTATAGGCAGTGGATGATATTGTCAGAATTCTAGTGATCAGCGCCTATAAATGGCAGCGGCACTGTATGTTCCCAGAGAGTTGAGAAAGTCCTAGAGTGATCAGGCCTGCTGGGGTAATAATAGTGTGGAATCGCATTAGCGGTCATTAGCCTGGATCCGATACTTATAAACCGCAGTATTATTATTATAAGGACTCAATGTTTTAGAATAACCTTCTACTTTAGGTGACAGATATAAAGAAACTGGTATCGCGCCCTTCTGTCATTGCGATGATGTATACGCCTTTAAAAAGACGTGTATTATTAAATTGTTGTTGATGTCGTTGAGTGTATTTGTTTTTGTTGTTGTGATTGCCGCTGTTGCTTTTGTATTTGTTGTTTTCATTAACATCCTCCTATCTAGCTGACTGGATCAGGGTGCTGCGCCGCTGCCGATCAGCAATGACTTTGGTACGTATTTCGCTTGTAATATTATATATTTACATGTATGATGAGTATTGTTCTATGTATTTGTATTATAATTAAGGTGTATAACACTGTAAACCAATTTCTCTACGGGGTAAAGAAAAGGCGTATTTTTTTTCTTATTTTCATTTGAAGCGGAACAGAATGGACGATTAACCTATATTGACCCTTGGGTTACTGTTGCCAACTGTTTGTTGATGGACAATACAGTATAAATGCTTGACTGGTTCTCACAAGTGTTTTTATTTTTGGCACAGTTCACCACTGAATGACGTAAAATGTCCACATGGGGGCAGTATCTGGCCACTTCTTCCAGGAATAAAGGTCATGGTTTACCTATTTATACGCCTCCACTCTTTCTGGCATGTTGTGTCGTAAATGTCTGTCTGGTTATCATGACATTTTTATAAAGTCCACAGAACCGGGTGGTTTACGTATATATGACTTGTACATAAGGTGACGATTTAACAACAACAACAACAACAACAATAATAACAACAACAACAATAATAACAATAACAACAACAACCACAACAACATTAACCATACAATACTAAGGAACGTATGCGATTCGGAATGGGTACCTTGAATACCAATCATAAGAAATATCACGATAATTACAGTCTAAATAATTCAGATAGAGTTTTATCCACGTAATCGCACTCCTTGGGAACCCGGACAAAGTAAAGATTAAAGAAGCTTCAGTTATCGAGATACTTTTGTACAGTACGTAACTACTCTCAAAGTCGTATTATGGATGATACTGTTTATGAGGATATAGAAATACAGTGGCATCTAACTCTCTCCTTGTCACAAACTAAACTTGCAAAGTAATGTTACACGACATATTTTGCCAACACCGGATACTGACAAGCTGCCAAACAATGGTGTCACTTACTGCATGAATAGCACAAGAGAGTCAAAGGTTCAAGGGAACAATGCTTTATTTCATATTTTCATTAGATTCTGAAGGGCTTGTACTTGTACACATCGATGACATTACTGATAATACTATTTTATACCCTTACGCCAGGTCTCCACAATAGCAGGAGGCTAAATGTTTCATTGGAAGTACTGCACTCTCGCAGGTTAATGGTCCATTCTTGCAAGAGGAGAAAAGGGCATAATGGGACACTTCGCTCATCTCAGTTCCATTGCACAGTTCACATCGGAGAGCATTGTTTTCCCTAACTGCATGAGTAAAACAGTTTATACTACATACTTTGCGAATGCTGGTTTGCCCATCCGAACGTTATGTGAAGAAAATGTAGACTATAATAAAAAACGTTCAGTATCTGAAATACGAAAGAAAATCTGTGAGAGTCGAGTCGGTGTCTACGTTCATTTGTAGGTGGAGTTTGACTGCCAAAAGGTAATGATCGGCCTAAATCCACAGAGCGTCTTGTGTGTCGAAAAGACTGTTAAATTTGTGCACGGTCCAAAATCCCTATCAGTGTGCAAAGTTGCAGCAATTTGCATTTTGCATGTGTGTTTCTTTCATCCTGAGTGCATTCCATATATACATGGCATTCTACTGAAAAAGTTACGCCTTTGGAAATATTACGAGCATTAGTCTAGGTCATCTTAGTGTGGTTAGTACCGCTTAGCTACACGTAAGGTTGCAGGAGCCAAATTGTAATAGCTTCTTTGAGCCATTTAATAAAAAATTCTTCTCTAACCACAGGAACGTTCCGAGATGTGCTCAAATTATATACTGTTTACGGTGGGGGTTCTTTGGTTAGATTTTTCACAAGTTTAAATTACATGAAAAGTGGTTAAAAATCTGGCCTTCTTTTGCAGATCACAGGTCCGCACAAATGAAATCCGCTGAAGCCATTGGGAAACACTGCCTGCAACAATTATTTTTTTACAAATTCAAAACTGAATTTCACCACTTTTGCGGTGTGGTTTCATGTTATATGATTATTTTTTATACTCTGCTACTAACGACTCGGATAGTCCAGTTTTTTTACCAATAGGGCTCCTGCAACCTTAATGAATAATATGCTTTTTAAACATGTTAAAATGGACTTGCAGACTTTCGGTCAAGACATTCTACAGTGCTGGGTAAAATATTACAAGAATTGGTTCACTCATTGACAAGCCTGAGAGATTTAAAAAACATTATCAACTTCAGTAAATTGAAAAGAAAATCTTACCTTTTAAGTGCAGCAGGTTCATACAACCTCATGTTGTTTTTTCCATATACTGAGTTTCTGAAGCTGCAAGTGTGTTGCATGTCTTGCCCAAACAGTCCTAAGAAAACATCTGGGCAACCTGTAATAAAGGTATGGGTACAAATTACTGTGTTACAGTGCAAAAACAATGCAAAAGGCATGCTAAACATTCACAAAAACCCATTACCAGCATTGGGAATATCATTAAAAGTCCATTTCAGACATTTTCCAGTGTTATAGTGGGGTTAATTTACTTATTTGATGATCTGTAGTCCCTAAGAGAAGGTAAAATTATAAGCCCATATCATTTGATATCTTCCAACATCTGGAAGTGATCATGACCCTCCTATCATTTAAAAATAGTAGTGAAAAGTGTTGGAAAGTGAAACCAGCAAATGAACTATTCAACTATGTATCTTTGTGTTGTGGGGTGACAAGCAAGCACACAAGAAAATTCTAAAGCATGGTTGCTGATTGAATAAACTGGAATTTGATTAATCAGAATGCATCTTATGAGTTTTCTTACCTGGACCACGTTACATCAGTAGGCTGCTTCTGCATGTGTAGGTGTGTGTTTGTGTCTGTATACAGTTGGGTGGGGGGATGGTGCAGGGGAATAGGGGTACAAGGGAAATGAGGTGAAGGGGAATCCAGAAAGTTTATGAGGTACTGAGCTGCAGTAAGTGTATGTATATGGTTGTGGGGAGGGGGGAGAAGAAGTTCTTCACAATACAACACACTGATTGTGCTGTTTTTAGGTTAGCTGCTCAAGATATATTCTTCACTTGATAACGAGGTAATGGTCAGTGTGAAAAGAGGTGAGGGAAGAGAAGCAAATTCCATTACAGATTAAGCAAAGTACGCATTTCATCATAGCTGGAGAGTGGGAGATGTGCTGATACAAGACTTGGTAGCTATTGCTGAGAGTGTTAGAATTAGTCCAGTGGAGTTCAGTAGATAGAATAGTTTTGCACTGGGAATGGGGAGAGAGCTTTGGTTGGGGGGAGGGGGGCAAGGTGGGGGACAAGGATAAATGAATGAACCAGTACAGTAGTCATGAGGATTCATGGACTGGATAGATCTTTGTTACACAATGTTAAATGGTGGCTTGTTACAGAAAGGAGGAAGGGGAATGGGGACCTTAGGAAAGGTTGGTTGGGGGGGGATGGGGGGATGTGATGGAGAGATGCTGAACAGATTCTCCAAGCTAAACTCAACAGTCAAATCATTTACTGATTTAGATCTAGACTAGATCTTAGACCAGTGATTTCAACAGATCAGGATGAATCCAAAAGAATTAGTCTAGATCTAAGGCTGTTGACACCATACTGTCCGATAATCTACTATGCAAACTCGTTTTTCACCCACCCAAAAAGCCATAACTGGAAGCTTTTTACAAGGTTTTGTCATTGTCAAACTCCGATCAAGACCTCACAACAATTCTTGGCTTGTTAGAGCAGTAATGTTGAGGGTAAAGGTCTATGGTAGCCGGTAAAATTTGTATAGAAAACGAGTACTGGATAGACATGTAATAAATCATAATGCGAATTCGCTTTGACATTGCTCTACCGGCCAGTGCCCAAGTACCGAGGCAAACATCCACCGATCTGCAAAGTAATAGACTAGTACTAGAAACTAGTACTAAGAAACAGAGAGAGTATATGACAGCTGAAATCAGGGCTTTGTTTGTTTGTTTTACCAGACCTCCATGCTAATAGAGTCACACTACATAGACATCAGATTTGTATATTTACAATGGGGAGAGATTTTATAAAATACATTTTTATTTTATTTTTTAAATTTCGTTTATGCAGACTGTTTAAGTATCGTTCTATTCTCCCTCATTTACTGAATGAATCAACATAATGCAGACCAATGACTGTACTGGATTCAATAGTTTCTTGCCCATCGGTAATAGGTCAACTAACCGGTGGTCTTTTGGAGTCTTAAAACGACACAAATGCCTTCCGGTTACATACACACATACACACATACATACATACATACATACATACATACATACATACATACATACATACATACATACGTTTCATAATTCTTTATTTCCCAAAATACATGTGCCATGTACAGACATAATATAGTAACACTACATCTATAAGGAAATTGTTGCTGTGCTGAGTTTGAGTGATGAGCTTGATGACCTAGGAGTGGAAGCGTTCTATGGAATCCATACGATGATAATAATGATAATAGCGGTTACTGATAATGAGGGATGATAGACATAATGGTGAATGTGATGGTAACGATCGTATGCTACTCAGTTTTCCCTGAGATGTTTTTTGCAGCGTTCTTTCCATGCCTGGTGAGAACCAATTATAGCACTGATGCTGCAATAACTACATAGAAATTTGGCTTCCGATTTACAAATTTACATATGTTCAGTTTCATTAAACCAGCTCTGAACTTGTTATGAACATTGCCGAGAGAACCAACAACCAAGACTAGACTATTACTGTACTTCACAGTGATAGCCCAAATTGCTTATCTCCATGGACAATGGGAAATATTTATTGAATTTTTCTTTATGGCATGTATCAACAAAGGCGTCAAAAGGAACAGCAATTTCAATGACTTTGACCGTTTTGTGGTTTTCGTCAATGATAGTAATGTCTGGTCTTGTATCTTCTATTGTGTCTCTTCTGACAAATTGTCTTTTGTCTAATACATACATACATACATACATACATACATACATACATACATAAGAACTTTACTGAGTACATGTTAGGTTTACAAACCGACTCGATCCGGGATTGTATTTATATATACAAGTACTAGATCTACTCGATATTGCCAGCTGGCTTAACTGTCAATCGTTTTTTCCAAACTCTGTACGAGCCTATTACTGCACTGATACTAGGTATTCCAAAGTGATTTTTGCGTTGTGTAAAAAGTCCTATCTAAATACATAATTAAACAGAGCTATTAAAACCATGAACTCCAGTTTTTATTTCATCTAAATCGGACAAAAAATAAAAAAGTTGTGAATTTTCAAAGTATTTATTGACTTAGAAAAATTTCCGCCACAAAAACATTGAGCTGCGGGGTCAAGTTCAAGCGCCAATAACATCATTTTTATAACAGATAACAACAAAGCAATCTGGTAGTCATACGGACTTGTACACAGTAAGAAAGTACACAAAAACTGACATCTACCAAAATAATTATAAATCTGTAGGTGCCAAATAAAAACAAGAAAAAATAAAATGATACTAGGTAAAAATAACGCCAACATTACACATTTTACTGAATTTTGACAACCGTCAAGCCATCATATTTCCTAGAAACTGCCTCAAATTTCTTGAATGTGTTTAAATATACATATACCCTTACTCTAATTTTTTTAAGAGCTGTAGGTTATAAGACAACAAAATTATGGAACCACAAAGGTGGCTAGATGTGCGTTTTGGTCGTTTGTCTAAAAGACGCCTAAAATTTACAAAATTTACCATAAAATCCTCCATTTTAGAGACAGTGACAAAATGTTACTTATTAATGAAAAATGGCATGCTGAATTAAAAAATGAAGTCAAATTTGAGATTGGAACACAATTTGAGCCTACTACAAGGTTTTCTCACTAAGAATTGCCTCAAAGAATTAATTTTGCTTATTTGTTGTTAGGCGCATAAGGTTAGTCTATCTTGTGAACTGAACAGGCATGAAATAATTATTGGGCTGCCTGGTTTGCTGCCAAAGTTCTCAAAATCTAACTGGTCTTGGGGCATGTTTCTGTGTGTCATGAATGAAAGAATATCTGTGTAAAATATTTCAGCTTGGGACACCTCGGTAAATATGGGAGAGATGAAGATGCTAATGGCCAACAGTGGAAAAAAAAACCGTTGGCATCTTCATACATACACTTGACTTGAAAGTAATCCGGTCCAGGAATGCCTTAGACTTAGAACTAGATCTATAGATAACTAGACTAATCTAGAAATTTAGATAGATCTAGCAAATTTAATAGAATTCTGCTGATCTCAGTTGTAAAATCACATAGGGCCTTCATTCCCATCTCCAGACCAGTCCTAGTCTACAGTGCTGAACTGAGGAGCAGGGGACGTGGTGGTGGCATTGTCAAGCCTTGCGAACCGAAGTCGGCCATCTTTACAAACTCGGTCTCACCACGGATCATTTAAGGGGAAACTAAACAAACTCACACTGCGCTCAAACTTTAGATACATGCAGATAATTTCTTCCATATAGTTTGAAAGTGATCATATAAAGAATAAGATGGTTTACAACCCTGAAATAATTAATCCTGTCGTTTATCTCTCGAATCGAGCGAAGGAGCAAAATGGCTGTTCCATTACCCGCACTCACCCCTTTTGCTAATGGTAACAGGTATCATTTTTGTGCATAATAATGGATAAAAAAATCAATAAATAATGAAGTTTTATTAGATAATTTACGTATAACATTCAGGATAGCTTCACAAGCCAAATGATTTCCACCCGAAGACTCTTTGACGCTCTTCATTGCTGCAGTCGTGTGTTCGATCTCGAATGGCTGCTCCGCCATGCTGGGCCGGGTGGGAGATACAAATTTTGTGCGTAGATCGTGTTGTTTGATCCGTTTTATCTCGACCAGGAGTCATTTGTCGTCTTTGCAAAGATAACCACCGAAAAGGATATTGAACGACGTTTCTTTTGATATAGCACACAGGCCTCTTGATTTACGAAATCTTATTCATTTTCGGCATCTTTTCCTTCCACTCGCTCTCACAACATTTTCTTTCGTGAAAGTAAAACAGTGTGTGGCATCAACAGAAAGCTTATTTCCTCCTCTTTCTAAAGAGATATAAATTGTTTGGACTCGAATACACCTTATTGATAGAAATGCCATTTTCAGGGGTACCCCAAAGCCATTTCGACGGCCCGCTGCGCAAGAAACGGACCTCACTCGTCGATATACGGTTTCTATTTTCCAACTTTACAATGTTTCTAACTTCAGAAATCCATATGAAACTCAGGTCATTTTAAAGGGAAGAGAACAAGGAATAATTTCATATAATTTTCAAAGCATTTTATTGAATACGGCGTGTCGTATTGCTTGCCTAAAAATCGACAAACCGATGATTTTCCCACGCTCGGACAGGTTTCCACCACTCGCGAGCGGGGCTTTGGAATACCTACTGATACTGTTGTATTTGCAACAGGCTGATGCCTTAGTGTTGGACAGCCCGAGCATCTTCAGTCCAGATTCAGCTCTCCTGTGCACAGTTCCTAGGAATCCTATGAATGATAATAACGATGGTCCTTGTGTTATACCCCTGGTCGTTTAGGGCGTGGTTGAACTAGGTGTACTTAAGGAATTTTTCGTGGCAACAGATGTCAATGAAGGTTTCAGATGGCGTTGATACTTCTACCATGAACGCTTTCCTATACATACATACATACATACATACATACATACATACATACATACATACATACATACATGCATGCCATGCCAAGCCATGCATACATACATAATTCAGTTTGATTTGTGTCGAAATTAGTGAACCGACCCTGTCTGAACACTTGTCAATGTAAACTCGCGGAAATCTCTACCATTAAAAGGCTGTCCGTGTGATTGTTCCACGACACTGTTTGACCATACATTATTGGTGGTGGCCCATGTCCGCGGGGACAGTGCTTGATCTAGAACACACCCATCAACCAATAGATATTGACCGCTGCTAACTTGGAGTGTAACCATTCCAGGACTGTAGGTTCAATGGTTGTTGAACCTGAAGGCCTTCAGACGGCTTTTACCTCTGTTATTGTGAGTGTTTAACTCGCATGACTGGGAACATGATACAGATAGCACACGCAGCTTATTTCATTTGTTGTAAGTATATTTGTCTTTTGTTGTCACCATCATTTTTATCATAACGTTTTGTATTCATAATTTACATCTAAAGTATATAGACTATATAAGATCTGCTTTCGGAAATTAACGTTTTATTGTTGTAATAAAATTACTTCCTTCTAAACATTTCTTTGACATGCAATTCTTGAGAGGCCGTTGGAAAAACATTTCATATAACATTGCTGTTTCTGTATTCCATACTGCATTGATGTGGCTTCGACAGCCATCTCCGTTTAAGTGTGAACTGAATTGTTTTGGCTAACGCCTATAAAGATCTTAAACTTTGAACTTTTAAAAATGTTTATGTACAAGTTCTGGACATGTTTCTTCTTTAACCTTGATATTTTCCCTAATGTTTCTTTTCATAACTATCATTATAATCATCGACATCATTTTCATTATCATGTGTTTTTTTATGCTTCGTACAAGCGAAAATACCAACAGTATTAAGAATTTTAAATTCAGTTCACAAGACATATCAAGATTATGGAAAATTAGTCTCTTTCCAGGCCACTGCAAAAGAACATTAAAATGATATCTAATCAACAATGGCCTATATATGACAGATAACACCATAATATTGTGAAGTCCGCCTAATGACAATCCGGATGATCGTAACTTCCGCTCAATCGCTACAGTTTCCATGAAACAAAACGCTGCATTTCTTTATTAAACGGGACCCACTGCAATATGATTTACATGCTACTCTATAAAATAACTCAAAATTGTTAAAACAACATCTAAAGTCTATGGCGATCATCTTTGCGAACACTATCATCAATACCAGAAACACAAGTTCTCTCCGGTCTACCACCACCATCACCACCACATCACCGCTGTCACCACCACCACCACCATCACTATGATTACCATGACCACAACCATCACTACTGCCATCACTATCATCACCATTGCCATCACCATCATCACCACCACCAACACCACCACCACTACTACTTCTTAGCAAGAATTATGATAACGACATTGTTGTCGATGTGATGATGTTGACAATGATGACAATGTCAATTAATGATGACGACGAAGATGAAGCTGCATTGGCATCGTCATCTACCTCACTATCATCATCATCATCATCCCCATCATCATCAGTATCACATCACCACATGAGTTTCTCAACAACAATTGTGTAGCTTCATAATATCACAATCATTAACAACAACCCTCCCCTTCCCCTCACCACGCCGCTTGTGTGATGCAACGGCAGCAATAACGACACAGCACCACCATCACCATCATCATTACCACCACTACCACCATCCTATAATCAACGCAAACAACAGAAACACAACGGCGTGACGAAAGCAATAAAACAAGAACAAAACAGATCTACAGTATTCATTTGGGTTTATGGTCATGAAAATTTGATGTAATCGGACCAGGCCGAGAAACAGTAATAAAATGTTTAAGGGCGATCTGTCAGGTCTGTTTCGCTCAAGTAGTTCTAGTTGGGCTGAAACCATGAAATTTTCACATGTTCTGTGTGTACCTTCCATGGATTTGTAGGCTAACTGCCATCCTCCGTTTAAGCAAATCATAAAATGATTTGCTTCATTCATTTGAGTCAAGATTACAAGAACCTCTTGAAATGCCTGTTCAACTATTCACGAAACTTTTTGCTGCGCTCATTAGAGGTGCAGGTTAAAATTTCTCCTGAAATCTGAAATGCTTCTGGATCACTAGAAAGTCGATGCTTCACCCGTGAGAGATGCAGACTAAAATAACCCCTTGAAGCGCTGTCAGACTTCCCTCATGGATTTCAAACTACCTCCCTTGACTTCTATTCTTATTCTAAATAAATACTGTATTCTTTTTATTATTATGATTATAAATCCGACAATGGGTCATTTTTTTTTTCCAGTGTAAAGAACGGTAACTCCCGGACCACACTGGGCGAAAACGCTTTCTGGCCGTTTCAGGCTAGCTGGCTATGTACATATGAGAACCAATTATAAACATTTTATTAAGTGCAGAGGGTTGTGTTTGCACACTGCACGCTAAGTATTTTCTTACATATCATAAATCATAAACAACTTTCTAAAATTCTAAAATTATAGTCTATATATATACACAATGGGCATGGAATGATGGAATGAAAAATGTAAAGTGTACCAGAACATCTGGAGCTCCACCAATCGGATTCCAGGAAATTTATTCCAGGAAAATGACCCAAGCCAGAATCGTTGTGAAGGTCAAAATAATTATTTGATCTTCATGTTTACTGTGCTAAAGGCCCGCCCGTGTTCTTTCCATCAAAGTCCAAGTCCGAACTTGTAAACACTTTTGTTAAAAGAACAAGGGCCGACTAGGCCAACAACCCTATACAATTAAAGACGCCATGGGTGTTCGACCACAGGATGAGGAGAGAGACGGGGTGGAAAAATGGGGAAGAGGAAGGGGACATTATATTTCGCAACATCTGTTTGTTGAATTAATCTTTCATTTCAGTTCGCCTAAAAGAACCTGTTCAGAGCCTTCATACATGAGGCCTGATACTGAGTTCATCGATTCTAATATAGAAACAAAGGGTTGGTGGTGACAGAGGGGTTCATGCATGAGATCCTGGGTGTAATGTGATCCATAAGGAACCAAAATATTAATATGCGTAAATAATGACACCGAAAACAAGTACATCTCAGTAGATGAAAGTCAGGGAGGGGCAGTGGTGGTAAGTCCTGTCCTGCAAAATACCGGAAGCAGCGTGGCCATGTGGTTTGTGAGTGGTGTTCTGAAACTGAGGACTGGCAAGTCTAAGGTTTGTGTGTTCGACTCGTGGGCCGGACGTGTTACACTGTGGTGTCAGTGGGGAGACATTTCACTCCCTCTTTCCACGCGACTCAGGTGTGAATGAGTACCTGACTTTACTGCTGGAAAGGGGGAGGAAGGAGGAATAAATGGCACTGTACCGCAGGCAGCCAGCAATGACTGCAAGTGTTTCATTTGTAATATTACGTGTATGCTGTCTTATATGTTTTATTATGGTTGAGATGTATACCATTTTGTGGCATTGTAAACCAATTTACTTACAAGATCAATGAATGTCCTGCTTTTGTTATTTTCGTCCTACCGTTGGTAAATGCAGCAATGTGGGACTTGTCAAATTCATTATACCAGGTGCTCCCCTTCCCACCACCAAAAAATAAAGTTAACTTAATTCAGTATTAACATACAGTAACAATCTGCAAATGTGTGCCAAATTTTACATAGTCTACATAGAATTCAAGGTATTAATATGTTACTAAACTTTCAGTTATTAAAATCAAGTAAAATTTCTCAGATTCCTGGTTACCACACAGTGCGGCTGCCATTTACAAGAACTGGAAACCAGCATTCTGAAAATATCTTCCACTGTATGCAACCAGACAATCAAAGAAAATGTGAACGAAATGCTTTCCCAAAGCATAAAAATGATAGGAATCAAACCTACGATCCTTACATACCGTGTCAACATAATATTTTAATCTTTGAACTAATATGTTTTTTCTTTGTGTGCCACCCGATATATTTCCAGGGGCGTTCTTCTACTGGGCACCGGCCTCATCACAACTGGTGTCCAGAATGTTCTCCAGGGTATGGTCTTCGAGTCCGCCTCTGGGACCTCAACGTCTGGGCGTGGGCTGGAATGAAAGTTCGGTCACTTCTTGTGTGTCTACATGCATGGTCAGGTGAGAAGAGTTAATGGTTTGGAGAAGGGGGCGGATGGGGGATGCGGAAAGGCAGTGGTGATGGTAATTTAATGTAACGTAATGTAATTTAATGTAACGTAACGTAATAACTGATTTATGTAACGCACAAATTCACTGAAAAAATGCTCTATGGCGCTGCATAATTAATTAGTAAATTTTATACACAATGCTTAAAATACTAAAAATCAAAAGAACCAATATATTTCACCGGTAAATGCATGCACACACACACACACACACACACACACACACACACACACACACACACACACACACCAACTCGTATACACATTGATATGATTGCCACCCATACCGTCGCTATGCATGACATTCCTCAAACAAGTTGGCTACTGAATATCAAATCCTGCAATTCGGTCCTAACTTTGTTTTCTAAAGGTGATGATGTATATACATAGGTGATGAGTGGAACTGATGAATGATGTCTCTTCCTTGATTCATCTTTATTTTTGCTATTGTTTGCTTGTTGCTTCTTCTTCTTCCTGCTAAGTTTGGTGTCGTTGAATGTTATTTGTTTCTAGCTTTATGTGACACCATGGTCTGCATAAAAGAACAATTTTATTATGACAGGACATTAGCAATGATAATAATGATAACGGTTTCTTTGCGCCCTTGTTTTGGCCTTGATCTGTTGAAAGTCTTATCAAGCACGGTTATAATCAAATATTTTTTCGTTTTTAATGCTATTAAAGGACGACGTCATTTAGAAGATGTTGGTGCAGAATGGGTTACTTTAATTTCTGTGTTCAGCTTTCTTTCGCTGTGTTAAACTTAATGATCTATGCTAGGCTGTCCTTCTCATCCCTAAATGATGTTCCTGGCAATAGTCTAATGTTACTACATCAAATAATACTACTATTGCTAATGATATAGAAATAAGACATAATTTTTCAATTGCCATAGAAGTTGTGTGTATCATCTTGCACACTCGTCAATCAAAGAAATCAAATCGTCAATCTTTTATCCTGTTCCTGCTACACGATGACGATCTAAGTATGGTCTGTCATGTCTTGAATTACATGTATATTCTAAGTTGACGTTTCAAACTGTTTTTATGTCAAGGTACGGGTCTGGCTGCCGGAGTGTCATGTACAATCCTCTAACCACATTGTGCACTCCCGGCAAGTGGTCGAGCCAGACAGAGGCGGCACCGACATTCCAGGAAGGGAACCTTTACGCAGACCATTACTGCGACACCAGCGACGGATTTTCACTGTACGCTTATGGCGAAGCCACGGCTTGCTTTCTGTACAACAAGAACTACATGACGACAGCTGGTGCTCAGACGTATTGCCAGTCTATGAACTCCCATTTGGTCACCATCAAGAGTTTGGACAAGTTTGAACTGCTTCGGCAGTTCGTGATTAGTCCGACTTTAATTGGACTCAATGACATTGCAACTGAAGGTACCTTTGTCTGGGCAGATGATGGTCAAGCAATTGACCCTGCCATTAAGACGGCCATATTTTATCCTGGAGAGCCAAATGATAGTGGTGGAGAGGATTGCATACAGATTCAGGGGGTGAATTTACGTTTAAATGACGTTGCTTGTGGCGTTACGGCCCAGGTTCTCTGCGAGAGAGCTGTGCTGTTTGTCTGACGTTATCAGGTTCGGACGCTTATGGACCTGACAACAGTTTTCAGCAGTCATCTGCTTTTCATCCATCCATTTTCATTTTGTCTCTTTGAATGTCACAAGAGAGTGGAGTCACAAAAATCACCCCTTTTAGATTCACGTGCCGGTTTGTCATTTTTTTTTTTTTTAGGTTTTGTGGAAGACAAGGTGAAAAAAAAACACAAATCAGGCGTAACTTTATGAGTGATCCTAGATTGCCCAAAACTATTGCCACTATCAGAATGAATCCTATTTGCCTCTTTGAGCTAATAAATTGTTTTCTGTATGGTCACTAACGTTAGGATTCACAATAGCTAAGTCTCCTTCAATAGTTTACAACATTTTATGAGCTCACAAAACATGCCATGTGAAATAAATAAGGTCTTTCGTTTCATTTTCGAGCTAGAAACCGATACATCCAAAGGTTTAAACAATTTAATCAGCCCAGCTTCCCTAATATAAAGTGTTCTGCACAGAGGGCTCACACATACATGGAACTGAATACCCCTAACTCCAGAAAGATATAGTTTACAAATTCAGGAAAGCAAAAATACCATATACTGAGTCCAGGTTTACAAATTCAGGATTCATTTTACGTTAGGGAAATTCCAGATGAATTCCACGCCAGTACGCACCTTAACTTTCTAAAACAACCTACGACGTCACAGCAATTAGTCTTGAATGGTTCTAATAGGATTATTTGGTTCTCAAAGATGGTAGCAGTCTATGGCAAAATTTGTGAGCATCACGAAAGGTTGTAAAGTCAAAGATTTTAAGATATCTGAGATTTGAGAACTTGCGTATCAAAGATGGGATCTCTTACCATCGCAAGAATTACATTAACGCATCAGTGCTGGCTGCAGCCTTAGTAGTGTTCAACATTCAGTGTTAATTATATTTGAATGATAGTAAGATATCCAGTCGTTAATGCGCAAATTCTCAATTAGCGTAACTGTTGCAGCGAGAAGTGTGCGCAACTTCTGGAGTTTAAATTTAGTTCGAAATTTGGAATCTTCCCTCTCCACCGGAAACTGGAATTCGGCAAGATAGCGTTCACCATCTACTGTTTCAAATTTGTAAGTGGAACTTTTTAATCAACTGCCGTGTATCGGAGGAGGATGTGGCAAGAATCAAAGGTGGTATGCATTAAAATGAAGAGTAAGGCAAAAAAAAAAATATAGCAAACATCATCTTGACCTTTGTTACTTTTTTCAATATATTAGGAACAAAATATTATCCAGCTATATGCTATATACAAAAATGGGCGGGCAGACACACACACACACACACATACACACACACACACACACACACACACACACACACACACATACATACACACACATACGCATACACACACACATACGCATACACACACACACACACACACACACATAACACACACATACATACACACACGCACACACACACAAACACATACACACGCATGCACGTACAGACAGAGAGGGAGAGAGTAAACAGAGGGAGGAAAGAAGAGAGGGACAGAAAAGAAGGTGAAAAATTTATAACGGTGGATTTTGTGTTTGGGTGTGTTTGGCTATCCAACCCTTAAAGGTAACAAGGGCTAGAATTCACACAAATACACAACTCGGCATTGGAAAGGGCGCTGGCATCTCAGACTCTCAAAGCCGTAAATGACACGAGTGAGGTACGCATAACCATTATAAAAAAGCGACCACAGGGCGTTATTACAGTAATGAAGTCATTGGGATATCAAACTCCATAAGAAGTCCATTATAACAAACGATATGACTAAGAGCCAGTCTACATCTTTCACTTATTAGTGATCTACAGTTACTGCATTTTGAATCCTCACAGTGTGCACCATATACGCTCAGCGCAGCGTTGCACATTTTCAGCCCTCACCTGAATAACCTGCAGGTATGAAGATGCCAATGTATTTTTCACTGTTGGCTATATTAGGTTTTACACCTCTCATTAACTTATCCTGGGGTGCCGTTTCAAACTACTTTCCAAATATTTATGTTGTTTAGCTCTTCCTCCAAATTTTGACACAAAGAAAAATGCACCTGAACCAGTTAGATTTTGAGAACTTAGGCAGTGAAGCAGACACCCTAATATTTTAGGCCTTTTCACTCAGTAAACAGGGTAACCTTACNGTTTATACGAGGTTTCACACTGACCAAATGACCGTCGGCTCAGACAGTATTTTTGACTTATATTTTACACCACTTTGGATGGGAGGCCGCAATTGTGTTACACCGGTGGTCGTCACATAGAAGTTAGATAACTAGGCAAAATGAACGGTTATTCAAGAAACCCGGTCGCCATGGCAACTGGTAGTGATATACAATCATGCCTGTGATTGCCGGAGCAGTAGCCGTATGCAAAATCCATATTATGTTGACCAACGTACGGTGAACAATACAGTGAACAATACTAATGGGTATCGGCACCTATTGTGTTTTTGTTTTTTTATTTTTCTTCTTTCGATCTTATAAATGAAATGTGTTATTCTACAGATTTCAATGTAATTTCAAAGGTTTTTGTTTTTTTTGCAGGGAAGTGAGGATACTTTATTTGCCCGATCTAAGGGTCAACGCTCAAACTGTTACAGAAATCTCTTTCAGAAAATAGTCCTCTCTCCTTCTGACTTGGTGCCCAACTTTTCATGAGGCTGGTTTTGACAGTGTGTTGATACATGGGCCTAACACAAGGTTTTTTACAATTATAATACTCATATTGTATCTGAAACTTTAAAATTGGATGATTTATCTGGGTCACTATTTTTCACATATTTCTACAACCTGACATTGCATTGGCTCGCAGGGCCCTTAAATACAGTATAGGGATATGAACGGGATTAATAGCATTGTACACAAGCAGTGATTTAGCCTTATAATAATACATGCCTGAAACCTAATGGTTTGGAGTTTACCATGGTTACGGCATTACGTTAACTAACCCAAGGATTACGGACCCGGCCACAGGCTCGACTGTCCACTCCACTGCACTATCATCCGTGACGTTAGAACAAGAAATGCGCTATGCCATAATGGGCTAGATAAAGTCGTCATACATCATTAATGGTGACCACATGGATTGGCTCAACTCTAAAGCCATAAAGGGAGCGCTGGTACCTTTAAATAAATGATATAATGACCATTTCTAGGTAAGCTAGGTAAGTTGATGTTGGCACTACCAGAGAGAGCTGCACTGCAATCATGACACTTGTTTTGCAGCCAGTTCATGTTATTTGTAAGTAGTAGTGTGTTCAGTGTCAAATTTCACTATAAAGCGCCCTTGAGCACTGTTTATGTGGAGTTGAAGAGTGTTTTCTTCCAAAGCTTCGTAAATGCACTTTCGTTGAAAAATGAGTTAGTGGTGTATTCAAAGATGCATTTATGTATTAAATCATTCAAAATTTAATCGAGCTCAAAATCTCCATTTTTTTTCAAATTTTACGTCATTTAACAGTAAATAAAAATAGTCTATATGTTTGAAGAGCAATCACTGTAATGTTGTTTCCCTTTGTTTCAAAAATATTCACAGACCACAAAACCGAGTTTTGGAAAAAAAAAAACGCTCTGCAATTGGGCGCTATAGAAACGAATTTTTTCAAAAAATATAATTAGTGCTACAGTATTATGACATGATGGTTCTTTAATGAATTATTCTTCTCACCTGTAGATAAAGCAGATGAAAATGTTTCTAGGAGTAAGAACGGTGTTCATATCTTTGAAGAATTCCTTACAATTCTGGGGTAAATGCTTGATATTACTGTGATCACTAAGCGACCAACACCATATCGTCGCTTGGATTCAATGTCCCTCTAAATGCCGAAATTGCAAAGTTCATACGGTAAGCTCAGCAACGACCAAAAATCTCATTTTCTTAAAACTGGCAAAGCGATTCGTAGGAAATCATTTTTACAGGTGAATACGGTGTAATATTATTACTCACAAATGATTTCAGTCTATTGAATAAGACTTTCCTGAGATACAGCAAAGGGAAAACACAAGATTTGTCTTTTTTTTTTTTTGGTCACAAACATTGCTTGATGCATAAGTCCGACATTACCTCATCTCTGCAAAGAGTGCAACTTTTCTCAAGTTCGCTCTAAGGCTCACGTAAGGAATCAAACTGTACGAAAAATGCGCAATATATTATGCACCCTTATTTGTGCATTGCAAGTATAAATATTTTGAAGTTGAGAAAGGCGTATTAACAAATGAGGTTTTGAGACAAAATCTGTGAGATGGATAGCAATCCAAACGCACCAAAACCTGAATATCGGTCAGGATGGCATTTATTGAGGTAGTTCACCCCAGCGACCACATTTTCACTGGCGGTCTAGCGCGGTCTGATGGTTATGGCGTTTGAACCAAGATCTGCAAGTCGTGGGTTCGATTCCTGATCATGGTCGTGTTTTAAGTTCCCTGTGAAAGCATTTCCTTCACATTTTCCTCAGTCCATCTGTCTGTTACATGGATACCTGGCTATAGGCTTCATATTGTGAGTTTCATGCATCTCTTCCAGGGATATGCCTTTACTTTACACCAGCATCAGCACAGATACAGTCCAGGATCTTTTCCAAGGTGGTGTCACCTGGACTGACCTTAGGGCCTCAACGTCTGAACGAGGGTTGGAGCGACAGATCGCTCACTTCCTGTGTGTCAACTTGCATGGTCAGGTAAGGGTTATTTCTCCATGAGCGAATTTAATCCCATCAACTCTACCGTTCTTCTTACTCATTTACTCTAATATGCCTGTTTAATGGTGATAAAATTTATGTTGTCCAGGGAATTGAGAAAGTGCCAGAGTGATGAGATATGCTGAGGTGATAAAACCATTAAATCGCATGAGCGGGCATTAGCTTAGATAAGAGACATATAAACGGCATTATTATTGTTATTTTAAAGTCCCAAGAGACTCACATATTGAATGATATTTTAACGATCTCACATTGGGACATTGTATTGAATGTATTTAAGTATCATTTTTAAATTCTGTTTTGTTTTTTTCTTTTATTCTTTGTTCACTGTTTCGGATCAGCGTGGTTGCTGGTGGTGGTAGTTGTTTAGTTTATGTCTGCTTTCCACACTGGATACGATGATCTCATAACTGCTGCTACTGTCTGGAGGTTTTCTAGATTTAAACATGGTGCAAAGAAATCCAGCTTTTATACTACGTTTATGTTGCTGAAACATTTAAGACAATTTTGGAATTTGCTTGATACGACAATAAACTATAATATAAGACCCCAAATCAACACGTGAAAAGTGTTTTAAGTTGGAACGTCCCATTTAGGAGCTTTGACAGTGGATGACCCAACTACCAAATGTGTCGAACTCCACAATATAATATTACACACTGTAAACTTCAGATAGTAGAGAGAAAAAAAAAATGAAAAGTACGCATTTGTGAAATATATCTTTCAAATCTTTACTCCATATCTCTATTCTTGACTAACTCTATTGAGCGACGCTCACATAATTGTGTTTGTTTTTAACGTGATTGTAGGAGCATTTTGAGACATTCTTCACTTAACAATGCATATTTGGACTTCTGGATCATCTGTTTTACAATATCATGTCATAATGATATCACTCGTATTCTTGTGCACACTATATTGGCCTAAATACGAAATGTATAAACATTATCATCATTATTTCCATTAGTAGTAGTAGTAGTGGTAGTAGTAGTAGTATTTTCGAATGGGCTTGCCATCCCTGAACAGCAAATTTGTGATATGAGCCATTAGCCTAATGATCACAGGCAAGAAAGTTGGTCCCCATTTGACCTGTGATCAAGGGAAGTAACGCAACTTTTGTTTCGACATATTATTCAAAATAGTAACTTGCGATTACATGAAACTTTATAAAGAAGAATCGGTTTTTAAAGATATAAAGCCTTTCTAAAACAACAACAACAACAACAACAACAACAAAAACACACAGCTGGGCATTTACAAAAAAAGTTGGATGTCAGATCTTATGGGTGGAAGTGGCTTTGTACTGAAATGCATAACCGTTACATAAACTCAATCCCTTGGTTTTACTCTATTATTATTATTGAAATAATAATTATTGTTATATTATTACTATTATTATTATCATGATATCTTATTATTATTATTATTATTACTGGATTATTGATATTATACTTATTGTAGTTCTTCTTCGTCTCTTTTTCTTCTTCTTGTGCGTATCATAATAACAATAATTATTATTATTGCTATTACATTATCACTATTATTATCTACAGATACGGCTCCAGTTGCCGGAGTATCATGTATAATACTTCAACCGGTCTGTGTACTCCTGGCAAATGGCTAAGCCAGACAGAGTTGGCACCGACAGCGCAGGAGGGGAACCTCTACGCAGACCACTACTGTGACACCACCGATGGATTTTCTCAGCACGCGTACGGAGACGCCCCTGCGTGCCTCCTGTACATAACTGACCACAGGAACTACTACGATGCAGAAAGTTTCTGCCAAGCCCGGAATTCTTATATGGTCACAATGAAAAATGAGGAAAAACTACAGCTGCTTAGACAGCTCGTTGAGCCCTTTTTCTTCATTGGTCTGACTGATAGAGTGACGGAAGGCAAGTTCCTGTGGGCAGATGATGGTCAAGAAATTGACCATTCCCTTATACCCCTGATATTCTTTCCTGGGGAGCCAAGCCACGAAGACTGCCCTTGGCTGCAACGTCGTTCGGGTTATCCAGATATGATGCTAAATGATGTCTCATGTACTCTTGAAGCGAAGTTTGCATGCGAGAGACCACTGCTTTTCCTCTACTAACAACGCAGAATGCGAACCCAAACTAGAGAGATTAGTCTAGCGCAGATAATGTACTGCAATATACATAATTCCTATAAAGTGGACGTACTCCAAAATCCCCCCTCTTGGGTGTTATTGTTAGAGTTTAGTAGAAGTGGTAGTAGTAGTAGTAATAGTAGTAGTAGTAGTAGCAGTCATAATAATATAGTAGTAGATAAAATTTAGTTGTTGATGCCACTTTGCTCGTAAATGGTAAGCCTCTTCTGATGACAATAACAGAAATCAGGTAATCTAAGAATTTAAGAATGAAACTTGCCGAATAGATTTTGTAAAGACTTTGGCCACTTCATGCTAATGAAACTGTTCCGTTTTGATCCCACTTTTCCTGTAACCTCAATCTTCAAGTTTGTGAAATACAGTGCTGTAAGTCAGCAGGTGCGTAATGTGTATTAACTACTATCGTCACGTGACGCCAATGTTCCTAAACCCGCGGAGGAACTGATGGCTATAGGCCTATTATCTTCTTGCCATGGTCATATAGTCCAGTCTCATGCTACAAAAGCATCTGTCTCAGCAAAAATGTGACTTCATAGTTTAGAAACGTAGTCAATCACCGGCGTCGGACGTGCACTCTTGTACATTTATTATGGTTACTGTTCCTCATACAGTACTAATGCAAGGATCTTCATGTAGAATATATTTGTGTTTTAGTCACCCAATGCCCCATGTTTGCTATAATTATTATAAAACAATTCGAGCCCTTCACAACCACGAAAATGTGGACTCTGCCCTTGGAATTCAAGCGTATGAGGTTCCATGAATGTCACTGTGGGCGTAGGCAATCTTGAATTTAATATTACTTTATCCCTTCGGTATCGCAATATGCTGGAAAGCTCGAGAAAAAACTATGCTGGTTGCTAAGGCTGCATTGACCATTGTTGATTTCCTTAATTTTGAACAAATTAGTAAATCATTGTATACTGTTGTAAGTCTATTAAAATGGTCACTTATCGATTGCCAAACTGTTAATCTTGTACTATGTTTATGTGAAAAAGAAAGAGATGTGTACAGACGCAGACACACGCAGACACACACACACACACACACACACACACATACATATACACACGCATACATACACACATACACACTCACGTCCAGTCTCGCACACAGACACATACATACACACGCAACCAACCACATACTCACATACAAACACACACACAGAGAAAGAGAGAAAGCAACAAAGGGATGAAAGGAAGGAGAGGGAGAGAGACAGACAGACAGACAGATAGACAGACAGAGAGAGAGAGAGGGAGAGAGAGAGAGAGAGAGGGAGAGAGAAAGCGAAAACTTGAGAACCGTGGATGATAAATTTGGCTGTATTGTGTTGCTCCAGACCCTACTGACTAAACGGGTAAGAGTTCAGACAACCATAAAACCGTACAAGCAAAAGGATGGCAGCACCTTAAACTTCACAGCTGCAATTAGCATTAGTTGTGGAAAGCATGGCCGTTATGCTATAGCGGCACCGCAACTCTGCTGAAGCTGTATAGTAATGAGACATGACTGTGTGGGAAACAGGGCAAGTCACACGCTATTAGAAGTCCAGTATAATGAACATTTATTTGGTCAGCAATAGGTCTGCACTCTTAGTAAAAAAATATTGATCTACAGTAATCACATTTTAAAACCTCAGATTGTGCTCCACATGCGATTTAAGCTGGTTTACCCCTTTTCAGCCACCACCTCAAATAACCCTGCTCTCTTTTACTGTAGGAGATACCCTTTTATTTAGTCTATGGTTCGAGATTTCCTTAGCTGAAAAACACGTGATTTCATTGGCAAATACTGTTCTCAATAACATTTCCATTGTTACAGTTACAACAATAATAACAATAATTTTATAGCGCCGTCTTCATAATAAATATATAGTTATGTTCGTGCATAACAAAGGAAATGAGATACAGTGGCTTTTGTTACAGAATTTTGAAATATTAACACTCTCGGGTCCAGCCTCCTACTGGCTGCTTGACCATTGTTATGGATAATGACCTTTGCACGTGTTTTCTGCTGGCCGGTCATGTGACACTGGGTTGCACAATTCTATCACCGTGCTCAGAGCTTGGGTAGGAGATGTGTTTATATTCTATTGGGTCACCCAAGAGAAGCGAGTGGATGGTAGAATAAATTGTCACCGCATTACGAAAGCTAAGTTTAGGAATTAATGTAACCAAACCCCACCCCAAATTACAAATAAAATACAAGCAGTGCCTTATTCATTCATTCATTCATTCATTCATTCATTCATTCATTCATTCATTCATTCATTCCATTTGACTTAAACAAACTCACAAATTAATCAGACATCTTCCCCCTAAAATTCCTTTGTAGATTAAAGTGACATGCAATTCAGATTTGTACCCATCTGGGTATTTCTTCCTTTTATTGTTCTATTCCCGTAGTACGTTATCCTTCTTGTTATTATTTTGCTGTGGGTGCGTAGGGGGAGCGTGGATGGGTAGGTAGGAGGAAGTGGGTTAAAAGACGGTGGAGGGGTATTTATTACTCTGATCTCCAAAGATGGACCCATCTTGTCTACTTCTCCTTAACAAAATCTGCCTCTGTGATCATTTCACTTTAAAAAGTCTATACTCTATTTGCTCAGATATCCTGGTAATGTTCGCTAAACGGCATCTTTTCTACTCTTCCACATCCATAGCAGCCATTTTAGCTTGCCTAGAGACTGATATTTACACAGGGGTAAGTGAATACCTGGTTTCACAGTTGGGG
>JAWQUT010000484.1:342227-368682 GCA_033807755.1 Ellobium chinense
AACAATGAACAGATTGCGTGACTCTGTATGTCACTGACAGGAGTCAATATTATACAATTACAACAACAACAAAAACAGCAACAATAACAGCTACAACAACAACAACAACAACAACAAAAAACCAAAACACGCGCAAGGTTAGGCATAAGGAAACACTACAGTTCCTAACAAGCTTCAATCAAAAAGAAAAAAAAACAACGTCACAATTCTTACATTTTTTATAACTGTTATTAATTTACACAATGCTGATGGACCATCAGAATATAATCATTGCAATTTTTATATCAACAACAAAATGTCACCGTTATACGAAGATCACAATGCCTCGACGCCTGTGCTCATGAAATGAACTTTAGGAAACAAACAAACAAAAAAAAAGGGGAAAACCGGAAACTGTTATTTGGCAGGCAGACACGCAAGCTACTTTCCATGAGCTGTAATATTCTCAGCCGATAGAAACACAGCATCCTCTTGACACTTCCTGATCGTGAATATTACGAGGGGCGGATCCAGGAAGACATGTTTGCGGGGGGTGGGGACTGAGTACCCTTTCATCACCGATCCTTTGAATATTGAATAACCATTGTGCAAGTCTGTATTTCATAATATACAAAAACTTAAACTACGCCCCCTCCCCATTTTTTGTTTCAGAACAGTAGCAACAGCATCCCATTCTTCGCATCGGATGGTCACGCCTCATCTAACTCAACAGCGAGTTATCCTTACAGAGCATGTATGTGACCGAAAAAAAAATCTCCTTGTGAATCTTGAACCAGGAAATTCTTGTCAAGGTACTTTCTTTCAGCAGAATAAAAATGACAAGACAATATAAGATACAACTTTATGGTCCCCATAAGGCTCATCTGTTTCATTTCCAGCAAATCACAAAACGCAGTACAACTATTTTCATGAGACATTGATGAAATAAATTCTCCGCGTTGCTTTCAAACGAACGTTTACAAGGAAGAATCGATTTTTCAAATATATATAGGGCGTCTCTAACTAGACTAACTACAATCTCCACGCAACTTGACATCGATGGAAACAATGGCACTTCAGATTTCAAGGCTGTAGATGGCTGCTAATGAAAAGCTCTGGCATAATAATGAATTCGCCCCCGTTGCTTTATTATGTATGCTTTAGTCACGAGGAAAAAGAGTATTGATCTAAAAGCTATTTAAGAAAAATAATTAGGAAAGCACTGAAACAAAACGTATCTAATATGAAACTATCATTAAAAATATTCGTATATTATTGCCTATTGTGTCTGTTCTACGTCATTTCCGATCATATCTTAGATCCTCGTGTGTTTCTACCTTCACCCATCTTTTCAGTCAAACTCTAGGTGGGTCTACACACCAGGCCCTGCACACTGACCAGTGACCAGCCACGCAAAAATAGCATAAATCAGTGTTTGGATAATCTGCCAATTATCAGCGGAGCGGCAGTGAGATAGGAAGATGGGAATGCCGTAAGTGTTAGGAACCTGCCTGCTCAAACTGCCTGTGTAAAGTTATGTCTTTGCCTTGCAACTGCGATATCGTGTGCGTACGTTGAGCTCTCCGGGGTAGACAGAGTACAAGTGTGAGTAGCAATTTAGGGAGGCCAACGAGAGAAAAAGAGAAAAAGAGAGAAAGAGAGAAAGAGAAGAGAGACAGTGTTTGTGTAGCTGTGTATGGACATGTGTGTGCGTGTGTGCGTGTGTGTATGTGTGTGTGTGTGTGTGTTTGTGTGAGGTGTGTGTGTGTGTGTGTATATGGTGTGTGTGTGTGTGTATATGGGTGTGTGTGTGTGTGTGTGTGTGTGTGTGTGTGTGTGTGTGTGTGTGGCGATGGGCAGGTTGGTAAGATATTAATAACTTAATATGATGCTGTACTAAAATATTGTTCCAGTGAATTATTTCATGGAAATAGTAAATGTGAAATGCATAAGTGTAGCGCTGTCGATCCGGGATGTCTCCAAGATAGTTATTATGAATTTTACCCATGAACAAGATAGTTTAAGATGATTAACAAAAAACTGTATGGAAGAATAGGGCTTAATTCTAGTGAGAAAAAAAAGCATTTGATACGCATCAAAACAAAAGGGCCTATTTCAAGGAATAGTTTACGGGGGGAAATGATGAAAAATGAAAATGCACCTTTATTTACCCCTTAGGGAAATTGCTTTACAATGCCATACAAGTGTATACATCACATTAGTAATACAGATAAACGTAGAACAATAAAATATTTTTCATATGAATTTGCACCCCATTACAAATGAATCCCATGACAACGCCAATGCTAGTCACAAATGTGTAACACCCTGGTATCCCCTTCCAGATCTAAAGTTACGTACTTATTTATACTTGTGTCGAATGGGAAACGGGAGTAACATGTCTTACCACGTACACCAGAACGTAAACCGATCGGCCACAAACCCAGACCTAACAACAGTCTTCAAGTTATGAGAACTACTCATAACTCGCACAGCTAAGGTATTGTTATACGATATTGGAGATTGAAGTTTTGTAAAGGAATTCACAGGAAGAAAACAAACTCAAGACATCACTCCGAACAACATTTTGCGAGATGGCAAAGGGTTGGGAAGACTCTCGGGAAATGATTCAAAATGACCTCACCTATTCAACTTAATCTGTTATAGGCAAAGGATGATTTAACATTCAGAAAGCTGAGAGATGAGAGAGAGAGAGAGAGAGAGAGAGAGAGAGAGAGAGAGAGAGAGAGAGAGAGNGAGAGAGAGAGAGAGAGAGAGAGAGAGAGGGAGAGAGAGAGAGAGGGAGAGAAATACAAAATGGGAGTTGTTAGATGGGTTGAGGAAAAAAAAGAGAGAATAAATGAAATCATGTAATGGAAATGATGGAAATGGCGTTGAACGAAACAAACAGACAGACAGACACACACACACACACACACACACACACAGAGAGAGAGAGAGAGAGAGAGAGAGAGAGAGAGACAGACAGACAGACAGACAGACAGAGCAATGGAAAGCAAATTGCTGCTCGGTAACGATAAAAACTAATGTGCAAAGTGGCAGGAAGCAGAAAACACGCGAAAGGGTCATTCATTGGTCTTGCTGATGTTTTCAATTTCATTACGGTGCCAGACCAGAGATCTGTCAGCTGTCAGGTGCAATGAATTATGTTCTTGCTCCCCGTTACGCTGTTGTTGCTGTTGCTACTAATGATGAAAGTAATGATGGTGGTGATGATGGCATTAAAAAAAAAACACGAAAAAATAACATTCCTATAATATCTACTGAAGAGGGCCTCTGCTTAAAGCGCTTAGAACTTTGAATCGGCATTTTAAACTATTCTATCAAATGTTCATTAAATTCCGGGCTGAAGAGCTGTTTTAGATTTTCTTTAATTGTGGTGGTGATGATGACGATGAAGTGATATGCTACTGATGGTGCTGTTTTCGTTTACATAGATAAGGAATTATTATCAGTTGTGATTATAATCTGTGTGAATAGTGGTAGCCACAGAAGCAAATCAAAATGAAAAATTAAAAAAATCGTGGTTGTGCGATTTGCGATAATCCTGGTAAAGGGGGTTCTCATGGTTCCATTAATTCATACTTTTGACTGAACGATCAGGAGTGCACTATTTCACACTTTGACGCGAAATCTTCCACGTCAAATGCAAAGACAGCTGCAACAAATTTGCAGAGTTTCAACAAATTTGCACACAAAAAATTTGTTCCACTCTTTAGCAGCTGAAAAACGAACGAAAACTGGAACCCAACGGAACTGACTTTAGGGCAGGAAAGTGGCGAAGATACATTTTATCATACATTGCCATGTGATCTGCATGTGGTGAACACTAGATCAACGTTATACTCACTGGTGAATATAAAACCAAACTCATCTAAAGTTAATGATTATCATCTATCATGGCAGTGTCAACCCAGCGGGAACGAGTACGAAAATCCTCCATTATCATCAATGATGTGATGAGGCTGAACCCCTGGAGATGCCACAGGCCAGGTCATGGTAATGGTATATGGTAATATTGCAATACCAAGCACAGACAACGAGGCAAGGACCTTCGATATTAAATGTATAGCTTCAGTCGTCAACAGTTTCGGGTTTATGAGGTTATCCTGGCCGTGAATGAAGTTTGATTTTAGAAAATACGGACGTCGATTCTTTTAGTTCATTATGAGTGTTAAACTACTGGGTGGGCCCAAGGAGAAAAAAAATTATGTTTAAAAAAAAACCACTGACAGTTTGAATAGTTCAAAATTTATGCAGTTGAAATTTGGCACATCTCTGCAAATAAATCTTGTTTGATTAAGCCGCAAAATTCAGATACATTAGTTGGTATGTCACAGCTGGAAAATTCAAAACACATAGACTATCTAAAACCAGAAAGCCCGGTGTGTGTCTAACATACTGACCTCATCTATATTAATAAAACGCTTCAGCCAAATTTGTGTCACTAATTTCTTGAGAACTACGTAACGTAAAAACATGCGATTTTCACCTAAATTCGTAGAAAAATACACAAAAGGTAACTATACACATCAGTCCTCTTTATTTTCTTTACCCCTTTTTTAAAAAAAGAATGTGAATAGCAACGAAATACAATCTCCGATAGATCTTTTCAATCCGCCCGATTCGCCAATCGTCCAACTTTTTCACGGAGTCTAATACATTCGTTTATGATGCCTTTTGGTGCGCAAGGTATTCTTTCGCCGCTGGTGCGTTGCCTGCCTGCCCATTTGTAAAATGGGGTGTTAGCCTTGTCACGTTATGTTTTGACTTGACATGTGTTTCGCTTTGACATTTTTAGTTGTTTGTAATACTTTATCCCCGTCTTTTTTCCCAATTCTAGCGATTATTTGACTAAGTGCACCCATTGAGGACCCTCTCCCGACCTCCCCCCTCCCTACTTCCTCTTTTTTTTTCTTTCTAAATTTGCTCATCCGGTATAATTATGACGAAGTGTTAAAGTACTGGGTGGGCCCAAGGTGAAAGTAGGGTACGCCTGAATGTAAGCTGCATTATGTCATGAAAGTTGGTCGTTCAGGTCATGGCAACATACAATAGAATGGAAAGAATGGGACAGTGATCTTTCCCGTTGCCTCTGTAGTATAACTGTCATACATCGAATTTAAATGTGAAGGATCACAGCCACCCCACCCCCCTCCCACCACCCCCTCTCTATTCAGCTGGTACTGACAAACATTCTGAAAATTTTGCTTTTCGAATAGAGGATCCCGCATATGAGTGAGAAAACAAATCGCAGATTCACATCTACAAGCGTCTACATTGCTCTGACAACAATATTTGTGGTGAGTAAATATGGGTCTAACATTCTACTGTATAAGAAAAACGCCAAAATGCCAAAACGATTTGTCTTGATGGTAGGCTCCTGCTCAAATAAGGCAGATTTAAGGAATAATTAAACTCCCTAAAACCAACATGGCAACTCGAGGCGTCGACAAGCTATAATAATAATAGTCAAACATAGAAGAGGTCATTTGGGTATATGGGAAACTCCATTTTCCATGAATTCGGAGATAAATCATGAAATACATCGCTGCTGACCTTAACAAAAAAAAAAATGTATATAGTGACATTGTGACTGACACATTATGTTTAAGCGAAATGGATAGAAAGTAGTTTTCATGTTTTTGTTTGTTTTTTTTTTATGGTTTCCTGTAACATTTTGATTTCGGCTCATACGGTCTTTTCCCCCCAATTTTAGATTAAACGGTAGAGAGTACTTAGCAAGTTGGTAGCTACCTGACATAATGCAGATTGCATTCCGGCGTACCTTACTTTCATCTGTCAGCACCGCGACGCGTGTGGTAGATTAGTTGATCAGTACATTGCCGTCAAGTGGTGACAGCTAACAGATGCCAGACAATCTTTCACGCACTTTAGACTTGTCAGCTGTTTTAGGAGTGTTAGAGCTAGTTTCAGAGTTCTTATAATATACAAAAATGGTTTCTTGTCGAGGCCGACCATTCTCACGTAACCATGTCAAGGCCATCGTGCGTCCTCTCCCCCTACTGTCATTTTTAAACAACTTTATGATTTTCCCTTCTTAACATGTCATTTTGGAATTAGCTAAAAGAGATCATCTGGATCAAGAAATAGCTGGGGGCGAAAATGATTTACTTGCGTTTTAACCTAGTTCTATCTACAACATATCTTCACGCCAAGAAGACGGTTCTGCATACTTGTGAGTTAAACGTACCTATGCTTTGCCCAGTGTGGTTCTGTTAGATATTTATAAAATAAAGTGTATGAGTGTGCCTCATAGTTTATTCTTCCCTCCTCTCTCTCTCACTCTCTCTCTTTCTCTGTTTCCCTCTCTCTCTCTCCATATCTGTTTTCTCTCAGTGTCTCTTCCTATCTGGCTGCTTGGTCATTCTTTATTTTTGTTTTCCTGAATGTGGCCTCTTTGTCGCCTCCGTATCCCTCGCTCTCTCCTTCCTCAGTCTCTTCCTGTCTAAAAACCTGATCAGATCTGTATATTATCTTTTTCTCCACTATACCATTCTCTTCATCGACCCCGTTCCCCATTTCCCTCTCTCTCCTTTTCAATGATCTTAGTCTGGCAGCTTGATCTTTCCATAGGTCTGTACCCTTTTTTTTCATTATATTTTTCTTCCACTCACCTCTCTCACTGTTTTTTCTTTTTTCTCTTTCGCAGTGTTTTTTCTTTTTTTTTCTCGTTGTTAAATCCTTCTCTTCGTTACCATTGTACCCATCTCTCCCTCTCTCTCTCTCTCTCTCTCTCTCTCTCTCTCTCTCTCTCTCTTTCTTTCTTTCTCTCTCAGTGTCTTTACCTGTTTGACATCCTGATACTCCATCAATGTCTATCACTTTTAGTTCCATCTGTACATCTGTAACCCATCTCTCTCTCTCTCTCTCTCTCTCTTTTCTCTCTCTCTCTCTCTCTCTCTCTCTCTCTCTCTCTCTCTCTCTCTTTCTCTGTTTCCCTCTCTCACTTCATATCTATTTTCTCTCAGTGTCTCTTCCTATTTGGCTGCTTCGTCATTCTTCAATTTTTTTTTTCCTCAATGTCGCCTCTTTGTCGCCTCCGTATCCCTCGCTCTCTCCTTCCTCAGTCTCTTCCTGTCTAAAAACCTGATCAGATCTGTATATTATCTTTTTCTCCACTATAACATTCTCTTCATCGACCCCGTTCCCCATTTTCCTCTTTCTCCTTTTCAATGTTTCTTCTTAGTCTGGCAGCTTGATCTTTCCATAGGTCTGTACCCTTTTTTTCCATTATATTTTTCTTCCAGTCACCTCTCTCTCTATCTTTTCTTTTTTCTCTTTCGCAGTGTTTTTTCTCTTTTTTCTCGTTATTAAATCCTTCTTTTCGTTACCTTTGTACCCATCTCTCTCTCTCTCTCTCTCTCTCTCTCTCTCTCTCTCTCTCTCTTTCTCTCTCAGTGTCTTTACCTGTTTGACATCCTGATACTCCGTCACTGTCTATCACTTTTAGTTCTATCTGTACATCTGTAACCCATCTCTCTCGCTCTCTCTCTCTCTCTTTCTCTCTCTTTTTTTTTCTCTCTCTCTCCTCTCCCTCTCTCACTCTCAGAGCGATATCAAAAAGTACAAGCTCACTATGCAAACATCATTTCCACGCGCCACAGCCTATCTGATTGAAACACTTGTAATGCACTCATCACTCATCATGGCAACCACTCACCCACAGATGCGTGTGAATAGCAGTACTCACTCACGCTGTCCTTCTATTACCCTTAATGTGACTACCTTTCACCATATGGATGCTGATCACGACAGCAGCAAATATCACAGAAACCTCGGCAGAGATTGTTAAGGGAAGGCACCACCATTTTTTTCTGAGATTTCAATGCACGTAACATGGTGTGCAATTCATCAGCATGAGTGCATTGGATTTCTGTGCAAAAAATGTACATCAAAGTGCTGAATGGTGCCTTTTTCTCCTTATAGAGTGATGATTTTAGGACGATTGTCATTTGCGATAGCATCAGTTGTTTGAAACCACATTTCATCTATATCGCTTTGATACCCTTATGTATGGTCCTGTTATGGGATTTCTCATTATAAAGTTAGTTCATTTTACAACAAAGTGTGTTCTTAGTCCTCAGATTAGGCATTAAGACAGAAATCCTCCCCCTCCCCCAACCCAAATTAAAAAAAACAAAAACAACTCCGCAGAATCACGCATACATATACCCAAGAGACATGAGTGAACTCTGGTTTCAGAAACTGGTGCTATCGCAAACGGCAGTAGTCCGAAGATTATATAAGATTGGTGTGCAGTTTTGCATAAAAACCCAGTGCGCTCATAGAAATAAATATTACACTTAATGTTTTGTGCATCAAGCTCTCTGGAAAGGGTTTTGTCTCCCCTTAAGGCGACTTGTATTGTTATATATGAAGCAGGTGGTTGTTTTTTTTTTTACGTCTTTGTCAATCCTATTGACACTGCTCGTTGATGTCTCGGTTATTGTAATTGTTGTTATTGTTGCTGCTGGTGTTGATGTTGATGTTGCTGTTGCTGTTGCTGTTGCCAATGGTGATGATAATGATAAAAATTTATGGTACGCTTTCAGTATAACAATAAAATTATAACGTGCAATGCTTTATTGGAAGCTTTTTACAATTTGTTTCATAGCAACACGTTTAAAGTAAGACAAGCCTATAGTTCCTCTATATAAGTCAATGGATTATAGGAATTTCTTATAATGGCAGCTTTCTCTGATCTCTCAGAGGTGCTTTTAAGTGGAATCGACTGTATTAAGCTCTGGCTATCAACTCTCCGCGGGCTACCCATTGTGTCTAGTAAAAATTCATAAAGTATGATTCTCAAACAATGACAATATTGTGAATTGCTGTTAATGATGGAGCTGAAAATGAAATATTGGCTTGTGAGTGAACTGTACATACATACAGATACAGTTAAGTTTGCAATCAACGTCAGTACCAAGATAGCTATAGTTTTCAACTCTCTCCAAAGTGTTCATTTTCAAAGTTTAGCTGTTACAGGGACGTCGCATTCGTTCTGAAATCAATACTACATACTAGAAGTAAACACAACTGCTTTCTAGCGAGAAGTGGGAGAATTAGGGGTGAAGTTTACGGTCCTGAGATTGTCTACCTTATATGCTAATGAGTCTTTAACAGTGTGTCATTAAAGTACACACTTATCATGCATGCCCTATGATCTGGGCATCGCAAACCACAACTCCAACGATTATTCCATCTGCGTGCTACTTTTCCATTTTCAAAGGAATATAACTGACTGATATTGTCTGTAAAACTGGCTTTTATTGGCTGATAGATCTTGTAGTTTCGGAGGTGAGATTTGATAACGCAATTTGTTACAATTACAATTATTTTGCTTAGCTTTGTTAAGCTTTGTTGGAGCTGACTAATTAGAAGTCACAATAAATCTATGCTACATTTTTCACATCTTTTTCTTTTATTTGTGCGCGCACACGCATGACTTTGTACATGCGTGATTAAAAGTGCGTGTCTTAGCTGCACTGCGAACTTGCATAGTAATTAATACAAACGAGAAATAAACGAAAACAGAAAACTTGAAACAGTGAGCTTGTTTGAATGATGTTACAAGCAGCACTGATCGACGGCAGATAGCTGGGCATCTAATTCATTAGAGTTATTGATTGGGATCCACGTTTAGACAGCAAAAAAAAAAAGAAAAAAAAAAGAAAACAAACAAGGAAACGGTAGTTGGGGGTACAATAACATGCTGTTACAAACCCATTCCATGGGAGAACAATCCGTTCACATGGGCCAACAACCGACTGTGCCACATTTTCAGATGTATTTGCCGTTGGACACAATGATGTCTTGGCTGTTTGGTTCGTGAGTCATTTTCACATTATTGTTCAAAGGCTGCCGTTAAGCTTGAGGATGGATGGATGGATGGATGGATGGATGGAATGGGATGAGTTGGAATGGGATGGGATGGGATGGATGCATGGATGGATGGATGGATGGATGGATGGATGGATGGATGGATGGATGGATGGGTGTGGGGACTTGTAAATATCGAAGTTTCATAATTGCTAAATATATCATTGGTTTAGGAACCTAATAAAGACTTTGAATCTTGAATCTGTAAAGTCTTGGGACAGGGGCGGAGATGTGAACACCTAGGAGTTACATGTGACATTATTGTAAAAGGTTCGCTATGGATTTGATCTGTGACATTTACTCAATGTTGTACTGTATGTTCATGAGGCGAATGATAATATGTAGCAATGTATGATATCGTGAAAAGCATTCCCCACAATGAAAAAAGAGGATGAATTCAATTATATTTACTACTGCGAAGAAAGCTGGTTAACAGTTCATATATTGACGTTTGGAAAAAACTGCTGTTGAGCCATTTTTTTATAATCTGTAACACAGCACGACATATGGAATGACATGTTTCTAAATTGAATTTCAACTTCTCTGTACACGCCCCAGATCAGAACGAGCGATCTCAGTTCTTTCGCTCAGTAGTAAACCCATCAGAATCAGTCTACGACAGTGCAAAGGGAAAAGGGACAACAGTGCAGTGTAATCAATTAATTTGACCATACACATAGCAGGCAGCCAACTATACAGCAAGACATTTACTCGTGTTATACGTCCGACGTAAGTCATACCCAAAGTAATAACAACCCCAGCAAATGTTACATTATGATTTAATACGTGGCCTGTACATTATTGTTTTTTTTTTATATTACCATAATGAACAAAAGAGAATACGTTCCTTCTTATGCTTTTGGTTTCACTGAAAAATGGAAACTCTTTCTCAGAACATTAACAACTGTTTCTCCTTAGAGCTTTCCAGTCCCGTCGAACATTTTGAACGCTTTTGTCTCTGCTGAAAGAAGTGGAGCAAACATTTAACATCTGGCCTGGTTACCACCCTGACGTTACATCAGCTCAAAATATGATAAAGATTAAACTGGCAACAAACTGACTATCAGTATCAGAACAGACGTCAGTAAGGATGTGGCTACTATGATTCTCACTATCACTAACTGTTTATGGTTTTCGAGAAACACAGTTTGCTCTACATTCCCTGAACTGACAAGCCAGTCAAAACTGACTTTCTGGTGCATATTATCGTTGGTTGGTCCTTTGTGTTATTTACTGTCTCCAAGAGCGATTGTTCTACTCGGAGACTGGCATTCCGTTCCATACCAATACAACACATTGCACTCACTACACCCCCTCCCCCTTTCTTCCACGATTCAAAGTAGCATTAAAGCAATATCTAGGTAATACGAAATGCCTATTTTAACCATTATACCAGTAGTGATTGAAAATTCAAACAGAAAAATGATACAGCATAAAAATTATTAAAAAAAAACAACTGACACTCCAAGTACTGTGGCAGCGGCACATCGAGGTGTACATTATCACTAAAACTTCCCCATTATCATCATTATTGCGCCGTCAATATCGCCCCATATATTTATTTTCACGCTCTCCCCTCCCCTCCCCCCCCCCCCCCCNCCCTCCGTTTTTTTTTCTAGGTGCGAATGTTTGGCACCATAACTTATTCATCCATACTTTCATCATCAATCCACCGCAGGCATTCCTTAACGCATTAGACACTCCTGAGAAAGCTTCACGTTTGTTACATGTGACAACTCATGTGACAAGTGTGTCACGTAATGCCGAAGATAATGCGCTTATTTATTAATATATATGACATTGCAAACATCTAAGCCTATTACTTCATTTTCCTTTTCCTCGACAATGATCGATCCTCAGGCTGGCTAGACGAAGGTTTGACTTAGTCAAAAAAGAAGGGCATATCAATTCATTAACGTGAGCAGCTGTTATGACATATGAACGGATCAATGTACGAGGAAATGGAGCTGCCGGAATATAAGTTTGTATTGTTAACCACGTTTTGGGCACGATACTTAGGTTGTGTCTTTAGTTTAACTATTGTAAACTCAAAACTAATGAAAACTGGCTGCTGAGCAACAGAAAGAAAAAAAAGCTGAAATATTTTGGTGAAAGACTTGATTACATCAAGAGAACCAACCTAGAAAGCAGAGATCCTGAGCAGTGTGGCAAGGAATAATGTAAACGTCAGTGGAGAAAGACCAGTGAATAATTTTGAACATGAAAGGGGGGTGGTCGTAAAAGCAGGACGTTTTGCGACCCATGTGGATGTTTTCAGGGGGGTGGGGGGCTGTCAAGATCGCCCTGCAAAGGATTCGACACATGACGATGATGAAGAAGAAGAAGTAGAAAAAGAAGACGACGAAGAAGATGATTATTACATATGGTCACTATTATAGTAAAAAAAAGAGATATCTGTGTCGCTTTTATATTTGTCTGATGTCCAGTCCTCTTCCATAAGTCTTCACTTTCATTTCTTCCAAATTTTCAGGCACTTGTAAGAAAAAAAATAAATAACCTACTAAGAACTTTCTTCAAAGATTTAATTTCTTATTTCACAGGTTCTAGACTATGGTTTCACATAGCTGCAGGACAACAGCCTATCTCCTCACATTCAAGCCCTTCAGTCGCGTTCAGTTATTTGCCTGAATGTTCTTCCGTGAGCTGAATGAGCTATTGTCGAGTTACACCCCACTGATAGTTCTAATTTCTCACCACTTCTTACTACCACTACTACAACGAATCCGTCAGCACAGCAGAGTTTTAGTGTAGGGGGAAATTGTCAGTTTGACCTCTCCCACTGCAGTGATTAGTTGAACTGACGTCATTCATCGTGGTTGTTTTTTTTGTTGTTGTTGTTGTTTTACCTCAGACTGGGACTCACGCAGAGTCCTAACGTGCAAGTGGGCAGAAATTTGGGATTGGTAGATCCGAGAATTCATCGAATTTCGAATTCAAGTCATGGGAATCGTGATTCTAATTCGAATGTGCTCGAGCTCGAATTAGAGTCCGGAAATTCGATACGTATTTGTATGAATTCGAATGAACAGTGAATATGGATTCTGTATTCGAAACTGTCTACCCCTATCCTTAAATACCCCTCATACTGCAAGATTTCCGAACATTCCCAAGGACGCTCTCCGGTGTGTGTAAAGGAAATCAAAAGACCAGGAAGCTGTTTATAGTCACCCCAGGAGTGGAAGACTGTCTTGTGGGGGTCGCACTGACGCCTCAGTAGGCGGCAGTACTTCTTCACCTCAGGAGTTTAACATCTAATGATAATGCAAGGCTTCCCTCTATCTGTCCGAGGATCCAGTACCAGAGATCAAAATAGAAGGTTTGGATGCCGCATAAAATTTCTACCCTCGGTGCTTCTTTACGCCAATGCACTAGTTTCAGTAGAGGTGAGATTTCATAATTGATCTTTGCTTGCTCATTTCTTGAGCTGTTAACTTTTCTCTGCTTAGTACTAAATTATGAATAAGATCGGAAATAGGAATAGATAGGAAACTCTCCTACTCGGAGTGGAAGACAACGTATTACTAAGATCTTATGAGTATAAGCTATATGAGAAGGCCAAACTCAGATGCTTAATATCAAAAATATTCCTCTTTGTTAATACTCCTCTTTGTTTTGACTCGCTTAGGAACGCAAACTTCCGAAAGGCAATCGAATTCAAAACAGAACTTATCGAAAAAACAGTCTGGGTCTGATTGGATAGAAACTTTCTTCTTCATTGGCACTTTACAGCAGATACAGTTTTAAAGAAGTAATGTGCCTTTTGAGGGTTTCACAATCTTCATGTATATATTTCCCCCATTTATACTCGCAAAACACTCGCTGTCAGCTCAACTATCACATAAAGAAGATTCCGTCTGTTATGTTTAGTATTTTATTTTCCACGCGAATGCAATTATTGCACCGTATTATAATGCAGGGTACACATTATGCACAGTTTTAGAACCCTTGCATTATCTGTAATGGCACTTCCGAGTTATCGCCGACAGACTATAAAGGCGTGATAACCTGTGGCCTACTTTCGCAACCTTTCTTATCTTTAAAGGTGCGATTTTGATGCGCGCACGTTCCCACGTCATAGCTCACCAGGATACTTCCGTGACCGCCATTCACAAATGTCGTAAGTCTGAAGGCTTGGCCAAGAGTGTCTTCGATAATGAATTAGTAGTTTACACTGAGCTGCACGCCATGCTCTTCATCTTCCGTTACTAAAAGTAATTGCTCGTTACACAAGCACTGGACCCAGGTGATTGCAGGGTTGTAACGGGGACCCGTTTGTATGTGACATGCCATTTTCTCAATCCCCATTTTCCCTCACCTCTGTTACTGTTAAAAACGTGACTTCATAATTTGAGAGGAAAACAGCAAATTCCGGCTGCTTCGACCTAATTGTATCATCCTTGTACGAGTTTCAGCAAGAGTAGGGTGTTGTGACAGCTGATGTGTGAATGAAAAGGTTTCGGTCAGCGTTGACACGCTGACTACCGGAGCTAGGTTTGTTTAGTCCGCGGCTTTGAGAAAGGGCCGTCCTTTTATTCTGTGGGTGATCTTTAACAACGGAAGTATCTGTCTCTAGGCAAGCAAAGATTGCTGCAACTGATGCGGAAGAGCAATAAAGTAATGCAATGACTTGCGAATGGTCTTTACCTCATCCATTAGCAAACATACCACTGTTGATTCTTGCCATATTATTTTATCCTCCTCCGGCACAAGGCCGTTTGTTAAAACTTTCCACCAACAAATCTGAAACCGTAGGTGATTGCTGCCATGTTGCCGAGCTTTCTCTTCCGATCTTTTCAACAGACGTAACGTTTCTCATAACCCTCAAATTGGTGTCCAACCTTCCTCTCAGTGACTGGCGCGCACCAATCAAAAACGTACCCCTGAGCGACCTCGTTTTATTTTAGCAGTGGTTGCTTGCAACATCACAAATGTACAGTTTGCAAGTTCATACATACTTCATGTTAACACAATTCAAGTTATTTCTTTAGTCTCCATAACCCATTTCAAGTACACTGGGGAAAGACGATGAACGCAGCATTTTGAAAGTCCGGAGGACCCTGGTATTATCTTGTTCCAGTGTATTTTTATTTGCGTTGTATGGCATTACTCTTGGTGGATTTCCAGATTTCAAGCTCAGTTTTGTCGTGAACAAATTGTAATTCAGAAATCAGTCTCATTTTACAAAACATAATGAGTGCATTTTCTATGAAGGAGAGATGCATTTTTATATTAAAATTAATTCACTGCAGAACTGAACTTGAAATGTGGATTTTTCGAATGCGATAACATTTACACTAAATGAAATTAAATTACACTTAAGATTTTCGCAGGGCAGACCCATCCGAGCTCAAGGTATGAAGATGCCAATAGCACCTGGCATAAAAATATGCAATTTTAAATAGTTCCTATAAAATCAGAATATTGGCCATGGGGAGGGNAACATAATGAGTGCATTTTCTATGAAGGAGAGATGCATTTTTATATTAAAATTAATTCACTACAGAACTGAACTTGAAACGTGGATTTTTCGAATGCTATAACATTTACACTAAATGAAATTAAATTACACTTAAGATTTTAGCAAGGCAGACCCATCCGAGCTCAAACCAATCCTAGTTAGTTGTCGCCTTCTATCCACTGTGATTCACGTATAGGCTCGAAATTTTCCATTACCCCTGCACTCTTATCTTGACAGTCATTATACCATTGACTAAATGCACTCACTAAGTTACAGTGAACTTCCACAGCTAGCATGCAAAAGATCTATTGCCAGAATGAAGAGCATCTCCGGAGTCGTAAATAGGATTGAGAGGTTTTGGGGTCCTAATGGAGTTCGCTCACATTGTGGAAGCTTGGTGGACACGCGAGGGTTTCAGTAGCGTGGGAGGGGGCGTACCTAGAAAGAGTGGGGGTGGGTGACGTTGAGAAGCAAGAGAGGGGTCACAGTGGTTGCGGAGAGGGACATTTATACAATGATGCTTCATCGAAAAAAATATCAGTCATTAAGTGTGGTCTTTTTTTTTGCGGGGTGGGGGGGGGATAAAAGGGGAAATGGGTAAGGGAGCACAAAACTCTTTGCACTTTGCATTGTCTTATCCTCTTATGTATGCTATTTATGGGGTCAGAGCTGATAGTTTCTATACATTGTAACACGAATTGGCCCCGCTGTCGTGATCTAATCTGTGGTAAACAGTTCAGTAAATGCGGAGTAACACATGGCCCTAAAGAGTACTTGTTTTTATTGGATTAATCAAAACAAAGCGAACAGCTGACCGTTAAAGTTTGTTGTTAGCCTAGCTTATGATAATATAGGCAAAGGAGGCAGAGAGTGAGAAAGAGAGAGAGAGAGAGAGAGAGAGAGAGAGAGAGAGAGAGAGAGAGAGCAAGCGTACGAATGTGGGAGAAGGCGCGAGATCAAAAGAGTTTTCTGCAAGTACTATTTTTTTATCAACGACAAGCATGCCGTCATCTGAAAGTCAATTGTCACCTTTTGGATTTTCCCATAGGCCTAGGCCTACTCACGGAAACACGAAAGTTAAACAACCCAACGTTCCACACACAGAGAAGCAGACGCAAAGGCTGAAGAGACTGAATTGCCAAATGTTGAGTTTGACTGGCATTCTCTCACGAACTCTCCACTGAGCGAGGACTCTGACGCCAATTTCACGCAAGAGTTGCTGCATGGCAACCGAATGGTAAAATAGATAATGGCTCGACAGTGAGTTTCCCAGGATTTAACATTATAATGTACGCATTCCCTTGGCCGGTGGCAGAGGACTCCACACAGTCTAGATCTATTCGCATCCATTCCCACTGTTGTTGATTTTGAACTGCCAGTCCCTGCTATTGCTTCACAACGTCCCATGCTCCTTACTGATACAGATCTGAACCTCACTCGTGAAAAGCTGAAGGAGACCCTAACAGTACACAAGAAACATTACACTGGTCGGAATAACAGAGTTCGAATATTACGACAGTGATAACACAGCTATGTATGTATATACAGTACCAAATTTCCAAGAGGCTTTTGAAAAGGATGAAGCCTGTAATGCAACCTCCCCAAACCTTATCACAACTGCCCAGCCCATTGTGTCAGCACCTCTCTCAACACCTGTCAGCCCCTGATACCTCTCAGCCCATGACACGTTCCCACCAGAGTTCTCACAGGCACCCATCAGTCCCCGGACTCCAGTGCCAAACAAATCGAGATTGTCCACCAAAACTGCTGATCAGGTTAAAAATTCCTACAAAATGCGAAGACCCAAATACTGAGAAAATCACGATTGGGCCCTAAAGCAACTGAAAAGTGAGATTGCTGTTTTTGTTATCATTGTTGTTGTTGTTATTGCTGTTGTTGTTGTTGTTGTTGTTGTTGTTGTTGTTGTTGTTGTTGTTATTGTTGTTGTTGTTGTTGTTGATGATGTTCTTGCATGATCAGAGACAGGAGGGAATAAGAGGAAGAGAAAGGAAAAGAACTATGGGTGGAAAAAGGATAACTAATTTAGATCTAGTTGTATGCGAGTTATAAATCTACATATAATTTTAGATACGTTTACATGAAACTGACTTTTAAAAGTTGCATAGATAAAAGATATATCGACGGCTGAGCGCAAGAAGTGACTATCTCCACTTTTGGTCAAATTGGAGTTATCGACATAGGGTGGGTTATTTTTAGCCGGTTTTTCACTGGTATAAATATCAAAGCCTTATCTTTATTGGTTGCCGAGTTATTACCATTTCTTTTTTGACTATCTCCAATTTTCCCAGAACTTTTCGTGCAAGAAATGACTAAATGGATATAGTCAGTTCTTGCACTCAATGAAATTGACAGCACCGTTGAAAAGACTATTTTTATATGGCAAATAGTCAATTCTTGCACTGATGGGGAGATAGGCACACTTAGGTTTTGTTTTACTTTTATGCGTATTTGAGTACTTTTGTTCGCATGCCCTATGAAACCAATATGGCGCCGACACGTGCAGCCCGGCGCTATTTAGCTGGTAAGTAAAAGCTAATATTACTTATTATATTGAGCTCAAGAAACGGAGGAAAAGAAGGCGAAAAGCTTTCCATGGTAGCAGCAACATGGACAAGGAGGATACTGAACAGGAACTTGAAGAAGGGCTGAGAGAACGCCAACCAGAGATAGAAACCACGGGAATTCGACAGCCACCAATGGAACTCACAGAGAGAGCTAGTGGTACGCGCAAATGCAAACGAAATGACACAGAATGGAAAAGAAATGTTAGGAAAACTCTAACAGCACGGGAATGGAGCATACCGATTCAACAGGAAATGTTAAGAACAAAAAACATCCAACAGCAGTTGATTGCAGCAAATGCAAATATAAATGTACAATAAAAGTCACGGAAGAAGATAGGGTGAGACTTAACCAAGAGTATTGGTCCATTGAAGATTTCAGTATGAAGAAACAGAACATAATTGCAAATGTTATGGCCAGCAATGCTAAGCGCACTCGAGCAGATGAAGACCAGAGAAAGAGAAAGCGGTCTTTATCAAAGGCAAATTACTTTTCAAAAGAAGGCTCAAAGCAGCGTGTCTGCAAAAAGTTTTTTCTCTCCACGTTAAACATCAGTCATGGCCCCGTAGATAACGCTCTCCTTAAAAGGAATGAAAGTGGTGTTTTCACTGGGACAGACGGGCGTGGTATTCATCAAGCTTGGAACAAAACCCAGAAAGAACAAAACAAGCCATAAGAGATCACATTAGCTTGTTTCCATGCATAGAAAGCCATTACACAAGGAAAAGCACCATAAGAAAGTATCTTGATGCCAACCTGTCTCTATCGAAGATGTACCATCTCTTTAAGGAGAAGTGTGACACGGCAGGGATTGAGTCACCAAGTGAATTTGTGTACCGACAAGTATTCAATGAGGAGTTCAACTTGTCATTTTTTAAGCCAAGAAAAGACATTTGTGCCAGCTGCCATCAGTTTAAGCAGCTGAGACCGCAGGAGCAGAATGAGAGAAAGGAAGAACACCTTGTGCATCTACAAAGGTATGGAGACTCGATGAAGGCAAAAGAAAAAGACAAACAAATGAGGAGGACACTTTTATGTCTGCATCCTTTGACTTACAAAGCGTTCTACAGCTTTCTTCAAGCAATGTCTCTTTGACATATTATGCATGTAAACTCTGTGTTTACAATCTTACCATTTGGGAGGATAAAAACCCTAACAATGGATACTGCTTCACCTGGGCAGAGACGCAGGGCAAGAGAGGGAGCGTTGAAATTGCTACATGTTTGCTTAAATGGCTCAAGCAGTTGCCACCAACAGTCGAAGAAGTGTCTCTATTTTCTGACACATGCTCGGGTCAGAACCGCAACCAACAGATGGCTTCTATGAGGCTGCGATTTGTGCAGGACGGAAGCAACAATGTGAAAGTTATAATTCACAATTTTCTTGAAAGCGGACATTCTATGATGCACACTGCTATTGAACGGGAGAAAAAGTACATTGATACTTTCACAATGAATGATTGGAAAAACATTTTTGTCTCGTCTCCGCGAAAAAATCCATACCGAGTGGAAATCGTGGACCATTCCCAGTTTGTTGGTCTTAAAACACTTGCAGACAAACTGATAAAAAAACAGGAATAAAGATGAAAATGGTGACACAGTAAATTGGCTGCATGTGAAGTCATTCCAGTACCGACATGATGAACCAAACACACTGCTGTATAGTTATGGCTATGACGAGCATTTCAAAAAGATCAACATTCGTGGGCGCGGAAAACCTGTCACAGTTCAAGATCTTCCTCTGAAACCTGCCTACAGCAAGACACTGCCAATTTCACAAGCCAAGAAATCTGATTTGCTCAAATTGTGCAAACAACTTGTAATACCAAGAGAGTTTAATGCTTGGTATGAGAGCATCCCAAGTTCAGAAATTGTCAGAGACCTTGCACCAGAACCAGCAGCTGACGACACGGACAAGGAGCTGACAACATAGAAGTGTCCAATCAGAGCTTGGAAGTGGCCATGGATGGTTTATTACAACTATCTCTGGCACTTAATCTTTAGCCAGGAGTTTTTGACTTTTCTTGAACACTGATCTCAATTTTATTATGTACTTGAGATAATGAAAGCAGTTGATGTTTTTAGATTTTGAAACAGACCTTGTTACCAACTCAATTTTGTTACATTGTTCTGTCACGAATTATATTTTTCATTGTAATGGAAATTTCAGTTTCGTTAAATTTATGAGTTGTTGGCTGAATCCAGGTTTGCTTTTGTTTTTGTTCTCCTGTTTTGTTCTCAAACTTATAAAAGGAATGATGTATTCAAAAGTTTGTCTTTTTCCTTAACACAACTGCAATGGCAGCTTGGCGTATGTTACAATAAAACTTTTGTGCGTCCACAGCGACGAAGACTACAACAAGTCGTAACGAATGTCTCTATGGAAATAAAAGATGCCTATATCCATAAAAGTTAATACAGCTGAGTCATGTCATCACAAAACACGTAGTGCAAGAAGTGACTATGTCCACATAAGTGATTAAGTGCACTTGTGGCTTGAAAAACAGTTAGTGCAAGAAATGACTATCTCCATTTTCACCAGTTTATTATAAAACTGCACACATGGAGTTGAATTAGAACAGTTGATGATGTTCAGCATGCGAAAAACTATAACAAGTCTGAAGGATTTGATATAATATTGATAAATAAACTTTTCATGCAAATTTAATGATCACCAAAATTTCAACTGCAATTTTCTCAAAACTAAGAAAAGTGGAGATAGTCACTTCTTGCGCTCAGCCGTCGATATCTGCCATGTTTACTGTTCCAGTTATGCAAATGGACTCCTTAGTCTTAAGTCTCATCATGTTTTGATGTTTGTTATGAGCTTGGCTCTCAGAAAAAGGGTATCCTCAGGAGTTTGAAGAATTCCACTCATTGATCTCAACCACTTGCTCTAACAGTTTTATGTGGAGGCCAAGACTGCTACTGGAAAAGACTATGGCAGACAAAGTTTCATATCACTGAGAATTGGACTAAACAGGCATCTCAGAAGACCACCTTATTTCAGACCTGTTTATCTCAGTGCTGACAAAGACTTTCATACTTAAAACAAGATTTTTCTTGCTTTGTTGAAAGAAATGAGAAAAGCTGGTCTAGATAAATCAATACATCACGCAAGCATAGAGCTCAATGATCTAAGAAAACTATGTTTGTCTAGTGCATTGAACACCTCCACACCCAACGGTTTACTCACTAAAGTGTAGTTTGATATTATGTATAATTCTGCTCGTTGAGATCAAGAGAACTTAACCAATACGACACCAGATACATTCATCTTTAATGTTAGTGATAACGATCAAGAGCATGTTGAATTATTTTTCAATGAAAGTTAATGATAACGATCAAGATTTTCAATGAAAGTTAATGATAACGATCAAGAGCATGTTGAACTATTTTTCAATGAATCAACCAAAAATCACCACGGAGGCTTAGAGAAAGGCAACACCGTTAGACCTCGCATGTATGTAAACAGTAGGAGCATTATATCAAACAGCCTCACTAAAAACTCTCCTTCAAAAAAGGAATAAACAAAGCAACAAGTAACCCCTGAAGATGATGTATGATTTACTAGTAAACCTTTAAGAAAGAATGCCGTATCTTAACTCATGTTCAAAATTTCGGCAGGGGCAGAACTGTCACAGATTTACACGAATTGCCATCATTGCTTTGTCTTTTGAGGGAGTTGAGGCTAGGGAAATACTGAGAATAACTGAAAACAGAAACAAACAGTCTCTCAAACATTATTTAACTGACTCCTCAGCTGCACAAAAGAAATATTCTAACATTCTGCAACAAAAAATGTGCCCTCATGGTACGCATGATCTTCAAATGGCTTGTACATCTGCCCCTGTGGGAAGAGATGACCATGAAGCTCTTCCCACAGATGACATGCAGGATCCCAACCCACATCATCAGACAACCACAATTTAACTAGACTTCCATGCTTCAACCCACATGCTTACAAACATTCCTGGGCCTACCTTTAATATCACCAACTCCACTGTGAATATCACATACAAATCATCCAAAGTTCGGTAAAGAATTCAGTCCACTCGTCTTGTTTTACCAACAATGCCGATCATTTGGTCATTTCAACACATATAGTTACAGATGGCAGCTTCATCATATAATACTGAAGTATCACACTACATCAATTATCTCTTATGAAGAACTGATTATTTGTAACGGGATGAAGTGGAAAAGCTCCCTGCCACTGCCTAACGTACCACACTGGCGTTCTAATTGTGGCAGAATTGAATATAAAAGTGCAATCTACTAGTATTGCATATATTATTATTCCAGTAAAACCGTGTTGCAGTTTAGTCTATGTGGCGTCTATATTTGCTAAATTTTGAGATGGGTGCAATTTGAATGAGCCTAAAGTCAGTAATTTCTTGAATTTATATATGAGTCATATGTAAATCTAGCAATAACTTCTTCAATGTGAAGATTAACCCGGAATAAATATTATATATCATTCATCGCAATATATTTTGCTATTAATCAGTAGAAAATATTATAGATCATTTGGGCTGCATGCAGTAGATATTATTTATCACTCTCAAAAGTTGTGTGAGCGAAAGTAAGTACCAGCTACCTTATCAGTTTTACCACCACAGTATGATAAAAATTATAAACAGTATAATACAATATTCAAATATGAATACAATATAAACACTGCACTGTGTATGTCAGTTGTTACCATGCCTTCAGCAATGTGACATTACCGAAACTATGTTTGCTTGGCTTAGTTAGCTGTGTTTATCGAATGTTTTCTCACTTTTCTGGATGATATTCTGTGCACGGTGCTGAACAAATATGTCAATTCTAACCAAGATGTAATATCTGCTTTCTGTATCTGATTTCTGTTTCTGTCTACAGCTTCAGCCCATTGATAAACTAAAAAGAACATTTGCCAATTACTATTTTCAAATTAGTGAGGCTCCTTAGCTTGTGTGCTCACTGCCCCTTTTTTGTATCTATCCGTAGCCTATTGCTGTTCTAAAATCCTGGATGTTTCTAGATCTAGATCTGGGCCAGTGGTATGGGCCTATTTTAGAGTATATTTTCATATTATCTCTCGCAAAACATACATATAGATCTGGATCTAGCTTATCTATGCTGTTCTCCTTCGTGAACTTAAAACCATTCTAACATGCTGTAGACATTATATAACGTGTGACGAGCCAAGCCCTACAAGTGCAAGATCTTACACAAACCTCTAATCTTGGCTGTGCATTTCTGATTTAACATCCATAATCATTTCGTTCATAAAAGGCCTATGTTTGCTAAACAACAACAAAAAAAAAGGCTGTGCATTGACTGTGTTATTACACAACTGACTATAATCTAGGCATTGATTCAATTCTACTCAACGAAATTAAGATCAAAGAAGTCAAGTTTCATCGAGTCTAGACTACTGTAGTTTATGCTTCTAATGATCAGAAAGATAAATGTTCCAGCATGTTAACTGCACCTGTGTCAAGTTGATACAGATGCTAAATCTGGACTAGACTAGTCTAGATATTATTCTCTTGTCACGGTGAGACGCACTGACCTCTTAAGCCTAGGCTAGCCTATTCTAGTCTAGATCTAGACTATGTCGAACACGCGGCTATGCGCAAAGACTAGAGACAGCACCTCAATATTTCAGTCGGTTTACAAACCAGTGATACATTTTGTGTGTAGAAATCACCTAGACTACATCAATACACTGCACACTAACACAGAGAAGACACTGGGCCTATTAGCGAACTTCAGTAATCCTTCATTAAAAAAAAAAAAATCGTAAGAGAAATCCCACTGACACCAGTAGCCATTAAAACTAGGATTAGATGCGGCGTTGTCAGATTTTTTCGAGGGGGAGTCAAATCATTGCATTACGACTGAAGCAAAACAAAACAAAACTAAACAAAAACAAAACATGGCTGGAAATGGCCCACTGGGATCAAGATGTTTATTACAGTCTGTGTTTTGGATACACATGGCTATTATAATTATCATAAACCTATTTGCCTATATTCGAGCAAGAAACAAACTTAACTGCATGCAACTTTGGGATCGTTCTCTGATAGGAAATCATCAGTTTATCTGGCCATTTATGACAGAGGCTCGGTTGCTTTAAATACCATACAGTTTGAGAGAAATAATATAAGTACTTTTTTTTTTAATAGGAAACTAGGCCTAGACAATATTTGACGTAAAGTTCCTTCACCAAAAAAAAATCAGTTACTTGAAAGTTAGGGGCTTTTAAAATGAGCCAAATATATGGTATTTGACTCTGACAGAGCCAGATCTGACAACCGTGATTGAATGGTTTCGCATTGGGAGGGCGGGGCATGGAGAATCGTCACAGCGACCAATGCCCAAATATATTCCAGTGTTCGGTAAAAAAAAATCAGCATAATTTTTGCAGCTAATTCGTGTTACAATTTTGGGATCTAATCATGTCATTTTTACCATCTAATCCAAATAAAACACTCAAAAATAGAAACAGAATGGTTTATTGCTACGTTAACTTTATGCGGCCAATGTCAGCGTGGGTGGAAGTTGAACGGGACGATTGCGACTACACTACCACATTATTTTCATACGAGTAAATAGCCTTTGACCTCAGTAGCTATTACTGTTATCTTATGGAATCATCGGAACGTCACAGCATCGATATTGACCTTCAGCGAAACAGGAGTTATATGTACTCACAGTAGTAGATATTTGAAAATATTGAGTAAGGCACATCCCTAGCCGGAACAAGAGGAAATGAGAGATAGAGCTAAATCTAACGCCATGTGACAAAAGGCCTTATCTTTGCCAAAATCATTTTTGAGAAAACTGAGTGTTCTCTTTGAATATAGCTGTCTGCCTTATGAAAAGTCGTGTCTAATTTCTTTTACCTGATCAAGTGCATTCGCAGTTTCGCAAAAATAATGTATTGGGAGATGAGTATTAACATAAGTAAAAACCAAAAGTGCCAAAAAGAGAATTTGGTGGGAAAACCAGAAAAGCCCTTTTGTCGGATGACGGAAATGTTTCAGGGGATTCTTGTTATCTCCTAATACTATCAGACTGCATCTTTGCTACCTGTCGCTTCGCCGGAAGTGACGTCATATAATCCATGAGTTGCTCAGCATGATATAACATTTTCGTTACAGGGATCCTGCAGCTGAGCAGTAAGTGCTGTCTGTAGTGTGTAATCATTCTGGTATAAGTTTAAGATTATGGGCCAGTACCGATGTACTAAATACGTAAAGTAACCGGCTGTGCTTGTATCCATACATCCGTCCGCCATATCCATCCATCCAACCCTCCATCCCTCCTCCATCCATCCATCCATCCATCCATCCATCCATCCATTAATTTTGTCCACCCGCCCGTTCAACCATCCATCTAAACCTCCTTTCCTTTCCTCCATCAATTCATCGTTCATTCATCCATCCATCCTTCCATCGATCCGTTTACCAACCCATTTTCCTCTCCCTCTTCTTCCATCCATCCATCCATCCCTCCATCCATCCATCCATCCACCCATCCATCCATCCATCCATCCATCCATCCATCCATCCATCCATCCATCCATCCATCCTCATGCCATTCACCTGCTTGCCTGCTGTTTGATTTACAATTAGTAGAGGCCGCAGACAAATATCGTTATTGCCATAGGCATTGTCATTAGCACAAAAAGTTATTTTCCCTCCACACGTACTTAGATAATTAACTCAAACCCCTGCTGGCGTGAAAAGTTCACGAAACGCTGACATGGGAGACAACTCCAGACAGAAGAAAATGCCTCAGGAAATGTCAGAATGCTCTGACTTCCATTTGATTTTCTAAAAAAGAATTTAATGACATCATCCTTGATAAAGAAGGCATCTCCTCTGAAGCCTCGTTTGTTTAATTCTGGCCGACAAGATTCTAAAATTTGGCCTGAAATTGCAGACAGCCTCCTGGCAATACGCCGTAGCCAATCATAATTACCTCTCTCCGGGCAATGATGGATTCTTGCCGGCAAATTGCACACGAAGGTTCTTCGTAGCAAAACGCAATTTATCCACTTTTAGCAGTTAGAGTTATCTGTTTTATTCAACTGATAGGGTTATAGTGCAGAACCAAAGAGAAAAAGTTGCTGTTGTAAAACAGTTTTTTTCCTGAGCACTTCCCACCTCTATAAGCGGTAAGATTGAATATTTCTAAATTGACATCTACTCTTTAGGACTCGCATGGAAATGAATTATCAGTCTCACACGAAGACATTTACCGCGTTTTGAAATGGACCCTTCTCATAGAGAATGCTCTTATTGCTTGGGCGCATGGGAATTCGTGTAAAGGCTGTTCTACGTTTGAGGGTGATGATGTAATTCTTTTCTCAACGTCAATTACTGTTAATAATCAGAACCAATTCGTACAGCGTGTTGGAAATTCAGCGAAATGGCAAATAAGTCTGAAGACATAGTTAAAGGAGAGATTAGAGCTGCCAGTTTGGCCGTCTGGA